>JACXGI010001282.1:0-97516 GCA_016801175.1 Esox masquinongy | reverse complement strand
TCACAAATAAAGTTCAGCTGTTCTAGTAGGATTTTCCTGACATTTTCTTAGTTGCATCTCAGAGCAAAAGCCATGGTCCACAGAGAGCTTCCAAAGCATCAGAGGGATCTCATTGTTGAAAGATATCAGTCAGGAGAAGGGTACAAAAGAATTTACAAAGCATTAGATATACCATGGAACACAGTGAAGACAGTCATCAAGTGGAGAAAATATGGCACAACAGAGACATTACCAAAGACTGGACGTCCCTCCAAAATTGATGAAAAGACGAGAAGAAAACTGGTCAAGAAGGCTTCCAAGAGGCTTACAGCAACATTAAAGGAACTGCAGGAATTTCTGGCAAGTACTGGCTGTGTGCTACATGTGACAACAATCTCCCGTATTCTTCATATCAATGGGCTATGGGGTAGGGTGGCAAGACGGAAGCCTTTTCTTACAAAGAAAAACATCCAAGCCTGGCTAAAGTTTGCAAAAACAAATATCAAGTCTCCCAAAAGCACGTGGGAAAATGTGTTATGGTCTGATGAAACCAAGGTTGAACTTTTTGGCCATAATTCCAAAAGGTATGTTTGGCGCAAAAATAACATGGCACATCACCCAAAGAACACCATACCCACAGTGAAGCAAGGTGGTGGCAGCATCATGCTTTGGGGCTGTTTTTCTTCAGCTGGAACCGGGGCCTTAGTCAGGGTGGAGGGAATTATGAACAGTTCCAAATACCAGGCAATTTTGGTACAAAACCTTCAGGTTGTAAAGCTGAAGATAAAGAGGAAGTTCACCTTTCAGCACGACAACGACCCAAAGCACACATCTAAATCCACAAAAGCATGGCTTCACCAGAAGAAGATTAACATTTTGGAATGGCCCAGCCAGAGCCCAGACCTGAATCCAATTGAACATCTGTGGGGTGATCTGAAGAGGGCTGTGCACAGATGTCGTCCTCGCAATCTGACAGATTTGGAGCGCTTTTACAAAGAAGAGCGGGCAAATATTGCCACGTCAAGATGTGCCATGCTAATAGACTCCTACCCAAAAAGACTGAGTGCTGTAATAAAATCAAAAGGTGCTTCAACAAAGTATTAGTTTAAGGGTGTGCACACTTATGCAATCAGGTTATTGTACTTTTTTTTTTAAAAAATGTTCACCCTCAAAGATTTCAGTTTGTTTTTCAATTGAATTGTTCACGTTATAGGTCACATTAAAGGTGAAAAAAATTCTGACATGATTTATCTTTGTCTCATTCTTTTACATCACAAGAACCTGGCATTTTAGGGATGTGTAGACTTTTTATATCCACTGTATAATCAAGTATTTCAAGGTATGAAAGCTTAGTTGAATATGTTTTTATAAAAGAAAAATGCTGAATGGGTGGCCAATGCTGTCCCCACTGATCATACAGCATACTGCCTTGCTTTCATATGTCCATTTGTTTGGGTAGGGTGTGATGAACTGGGTCACCATGTGTAACTGAACAATTGTCAAAACTCCATCAAGGGTCCCAAACCCAAATACGTTAAATGACAGGGGGACTTACATTTATTTCCAAGGCTCTACATTGAACGTGCGGAACAAAGTGAGCTTGCAAATGCATCTAGGCTCAATATCCCCACCATGTGGTTGTTTGGAAATAGCTTGCACTTGTTTCATCGATTCATGGTTCTGAACATACAACTCTGGAAAGAATTAAGAGACCACTCCTAGTTTTTCTTAAATCAGCATTTCTACATGTATGGCAGCCATTCCATTCCAGTGTCTGTTAAATTCCAACACAGGCACACCTCATTTTACTTAATGAGGTACTGATTAGGTGATTACCTGAACCAAATCTAATTTAATGAGGAAAACTATAAAAACCACTGCTGTGGTCATCACTATCCTCTTGCAATAGGACCAGCTGGATGGCAAAAACAGTGCAAGTAGTACCTCAAAGGTAATTTGAATTAAAAAATATAACTATTCAGCATGACAAAAGAGTTGAAAAGAAAAGCTTTGAGTGAGGAAAAGAAGGGTTCAATTCTGGCTTTACTGGCAGAGGGATACAGTGAGCGTCAGGTGGCTTCCATCCTGAAAATTTCAAAGACGGCGGTTCATAAGAACAAGGTCAAGTAACAGACATTGGGGACAACAAAGCTACAGACTGGCAGAGGGTGAAAACGACTGTCCACTGACCGAGATGACCGTCAACTCATTCGAATATCACTCAACAACCGTAGGATGACATCAAGTGACCTTCAAAAAGAATGGCAAACAGAAGCTGGGGTGAAGTGCATGGCGAGGAAGGTCCCAAACAGGCTCCTAGGGGCAGGGCTGAAGTCGTGCAAAGCTAGAAGAAAGCCCTTCATCAATGAGAAGCAAAGAAGAGCCAGGCTGAAGTTTGCAAAAGACAATAAGGATTGGACCGTAGAAGAATGGAGTGAGGTTATCTTCTCTGACGAGTCAAATTTTCAGCTTTGCCCAACACCTGGTCGTCTAATGTTTAGACGGAGACCTGGAGAGGGCTTCAAGCCAGTGTCTCGCACACACTGTGAAATTTGGTGGAGGATCGGTGATGATCAAGGGATGCTTCAGCAAGGCTGGAATCGGGCAGATTTGTCTTTGTGAAGGACGCATGAATCAAGCCAAGCACAAGGTTATCCTGGAAGAACACCTGCTTCCTTCTACTCTGACAATGTTCCCCAACTCTGAGAATTGTTTTTTTCCAGCAGGACAATGCTCCATGCCACACAGCCAGGTCAATCAATGTGTGGATGGAGGACCACCAGATCAAGACCCTGTCACGGCCAGCCCAATCTCCAGACCTGAACCCCATTGAAAACCTCTGGAATTTGATCAAGAGGAAGATGGATGGTCACAAGCCATCAAACAAAGCCGAGCTACTTGAATTTTTGTGCCAGGAGCGGCATAAAGTCACCCATCAGCAATGTGACAGACTGGTGGAGAGCATGAAAGCTGTGATTAAAAATCAGGGTTATTCCACCAAATATTGATTTCTGAACTCTTCTTAAGTTAAAACATTAGTATTTTGTTTTTGAAAAATGAATATGAATTTGCTTTCTTTGCATTATTTGAGGTCTGAAACCAATGCATATTTTTTTTTTGGTTATTTTGACCAGTTGTTATTATCTACAAATAAATACCCTAAATGACAATATTTTTATTTGGAATTTGGAAGTAATGTTGTCAATAGTTTGTGGAATAAAACATAAATTTTCATTTTACTCAAACACATACCTATGAATAGTAAAACCAGAGAAACTGATAATTTTGCAGTGGTCTCTTATTTTGTTCCTGAGCTGTACGTACCATATGTTTTATTATAATATAGTCAAGCATGTTGGTGTTGTGTACATATATGCGCAAAACCACACCCCTAATGATCAATGAATTAAATATTCATTGGTCATTAGGGGCCATGTTTTTTGGCATACTGGCCTGGTTCATTTAACATTAAAAGAGCTTCGTTCATAGATGACAAATTTTCCTGAAGATTGGTCATTTAGTACTGTAGGCGTAACCATTGAAGCGTTTCATAAAAAAGGGCAAAAATCCAATACGACAGAGTTAATGGGTCCCAAAGGTAAATATGTTCCTCGTGAGGAGGTGAACTTACTTACATCTTTTCAAGGCTTTATATTAAAAAGGATGAGCAAAGTGAGCTTGAAAATGTGTCAATAGCGCCACCATGTGATTGTTTGGAAATTCCTTGCACTTGTTTAGTTGAGTAATGGTTCTGAACACATGAAGCAAATGTTATTATAATATGACCTTGCATGTTGGTGTTGTATGTGCAAAACCATACCCCCAAACATGTTCATTGGTCATAGCGGCCATGCTTTTTTGACCAACTTGCCTGGTTTCACTGATGGAGTTTGGTCTCCAAATGCCAAATATCAAGGCACATGAAGATTGCGTTTAAAGTGTTTTTCACAAAATCCAGTTCCCATCGAGTCCCACTGGCTAAAACGTTCATTTTGAGAAGTTTGACATTTGTACCAACATTCAAGACTCTAGTTCAAATGGGGAAGGCATGGTGAGCTTCTGAAGTTGGCTACTTTAAAGTCTTATTACAGCAACACCATGAGACCAAATTGCATTGCATTGCAACAGAAGTTGTGGCTCTTGGGCCTGTACTACCATCTAAATTTGGGAACTATTACGCTATTCCATCTCACGGGAATTTGCAAAAAGACCTGTAAACTGCTGAAACCCTAAATATTTGATGGATAGACTTTTTTGGCGTGGAAGCAATGCTGAGTCTTGCAGGTTACAGAACTGATGCATAAATACCACAATCCATACGGTAGTATAGAGACTAGTTTGTGGCCTTGTTGAGTGGTCATTAACACTTTTTAGGGACTTCCCTGGACTCTGCTTGGTGTAGAGGTCGTAGATGGCAGAGATTAGCCCCAGTGATAAACTTGACCATTCACACCACCCTCTGAAACACTTTGTGATTGAGAGCAGAGCAGTTGCCATTATACGCATAATGCTTTCAGTGGTGTAGCTTGTACACTAGGACCGCCAAATGCCTACGGGAATTGGCGTTTGAGTTTGTAATTAAAAAAAAACTGCCATTTTTAAAGCTATAACCTCCACCTTCATTGACTTTTCCTAAAGAGGCGTATATTATATTGTTTCATTGTCAGAATTCTAAACTCACAAATGGAAAACTATTTAAAGACTATTTACTTGCTTTTTTTACCCTGTTTTCCGACTTTATAACCTTTTAACATGCATTGTAACCGCACGGTTGACTTTTTCACGATCAAATTGATGTAATTAATACTCGCCAAAACCCATTTTTGGCTGTTTGTCCTTATTCCACATCATTGAATAGTGTGTAATGGCAATTATATCCACTGGGAGGCTATGTCGTGAAAAGATATTGCTGCTGAGATAAGCTGAAAAAAACGGAAGTGTATTGACGTGACGCCTCTCCTCAAACATTGGCTGCAAGTGACGGTGAAAGTTGAGGCTAGAATAATATTTAATTGGATTTCATGTTCTAAACCTCCTAATGATTATATCTTTGTTGAATGGCAGAAACGTGATGATAAAATGTATCTCTATATTACCTCAGAAAAAGTGGTTGGCCGCTCGGTTGAGTTGCCCACTTAGGGTAAACTGAACTGGACGCTAGCTAGTTCAGTAACGTGATCATGACTAGAATAGCTATAGCTGTCTAGATGGGTAGCTAGCTATAAACATTAAAATTTCTGTTCAATAATCTGACAAATATAAAATGTTTATGAGGCTGTAAATGAATTGATGGTTGGACATATCTGTCCATTTCTTATCACTCACACTTCAACATTTACCGTCTCTTGTTATGTAATTTCTTAGTTACGTGTTATTCAATCTGTCATACATAGTACACAGTATATTTTTTAGCATATGCAATTTTTCTTATCAATTTATAAGAAATCTTAATGTGCCTGTATGTTGGGAGAACAGTTTATCAATATGACAATTATACATTATTTACGGATAGATGTACTTGAGGCAATGATTAATCAAGACAGTTTATCATTCTTGTGTAATGAATTTGAATGAACTTACAAATACAAGATTTCCATGACCATTCAACAATTTAATTAGGCTATTATTGAAACACAATACAAACGATATAGGCTACTTGACAAATCAACTTATGTATCACACTTTACTGCTTTTCAATAGGAGATTCAGCATTCTTGTGTAGGCTAATTCATCAAATGTAAATCTAAAATGTAAAACTCAACACCGTATTAAACTACACGTTACTGTTTTTATATTAGGAGAGAAAGAGAAACAAAATCGCACACACATCCTATCATCATCTCTCTGAATTTTCTCTACTTATTTTACTGAAGATTAATATTCCACAAATCTATTTGGCTAAATAAATATTCATGAAACGAAATACCAACGATATTCTTTACCACTAGAGCTATGCATTGGCATTGCAATCAATTTGATAGCCCCACTAGAACCCGCGGGAGAGACCTGCAAAGACATGCTGTTCACATAGCCTATTCATATTGGACCTGGTCTTTTTCTAATAACTCCTCTTGGTTATTCGATAACCTATTCATGTCGCCTATAGACAATTCATGTCACCTATAGATTGGCTGGGTAATTTTCATTTTATACATTTGTAGGGCCTAATAAACAAATAAAAATACCAGTGGCGGAGCTTAGCTCTCTCTCCCATGTGTGCGAACATTACCCGCAAAGCCCAAGGGCACATATCATTATATTTCATTTTATAATGTATTGCTTTTCTTTCCTCTGAGTGGCAGACATATCTATGTTCCATTTTTGTTAGTTACTTAATTTTCCACTGTTCAGATCCTTAGCAAACGAGCTGACAAAATTCAAAGTTATACCCAGGATTGCCAGATTCACTGACAATATAGGCCCAATCACCTGCGGACTCCTCATAAAAACCGCACACTGTCATTAAAAATAGCCCAATTATGTGTCCTATCTGGCAATGCTGGCTACATTCCCACGGTCACAGATTGGTCGATCATACAAATGCACTATGGAATCATAAAAAATATAGATGTTTATCACTTCAATGACAACTAAATAGTATGTAGCAAAACAATCATAATATAATTTGATTATGCTTGCTATAATTTTTTCAAACATAAGATAAACTTCTTGGGGGCACCTGTGATTGGCTGCCATGGGTGCCAAGCACCAGGACTGGCGCCAAGACGAAGTGACTGAGGGGGCAGAAAATAATGGTGAGGGGGCTAATCTTTTTTTGGTTATTTTTCTATAGAGTATTTAAAACTGAAACTGGGGGGGCAGAAAATTCAACTGAGGGAGCTAAGCCCCCTCTTGTCCCTTCGTGATGCCGGGCCTGCCACGCACCCATTGTACCCATTAAAGCTCCACCTCTGGAAAATACTATAGGCTGTGTTCTTAGAAATATTCCTTTTGTATTCTTTTTCAGTAATTTTTTTCGTATGATAAGAACTTCAATAAACACATTCTTGTATTTTTTCAAAATCATTAACCATTTAAAACAAAAAAACTTTAATTCATTATTTTTTTGAAAATTCTATATAGTTTAAAGAAGACCTAGTAGATGAACTGATGCTCTGGCTGGATGGTGATGCTGTGGAGGAGAATGTATTTGGTAATAGGGCTGATTCGTATGCTAATGACGAGAAACGGCGTTCGGCTCTGGCTGTTAATGTTCGTCTGAATGGCTGGGCGGTTCTAGTGTTAAAACTTGATCTCAGTGCCCATACTAAATCCGTTCAGTCTCTTCATAAGGAAAAGTACATTTAGGTCTGGAAATATTTGGACACTGGCAACATTTTCATAATTTTGGCTTTATACGCCACCACAATTCATTTTAAATGAAACAACCGAGATACAATTGCAAGTGCAGACTTTCAGCGTTAATTCCAGGGATTGAACAAAAATATCGTATGAAACGTTTAGGAATTGTAACCATTTTCATAAGCAGTCCCCTTATTTCAGGGGCTCGAATGTAATTGGACAAATTAACATAATCATAAATAAAATGCAAATTTGTAATACTTTGTTGAGAATTCTTTGCAGAAAGTGACAGCATGAAGTCTGGGACGCATGGACATCAGCAAACACTGGGTTTCCTTCATTGTGATGCTTTGCCAGGCATTTACTGCAGCTGTCTTCAGTTGTTGGTTGTTCATGGGTCTTTCAGCCTTAAGTTCTGTCTTCAGCAAGTGAAATGCATGATTGATTGGTTTGAGATCAGGTGATTGACTCGGCCATTGCAGAACAATCCACTTCTTTGAAGTATGTTTTGGGTCATTCTTTCGCAGTATGTTTTGGGTCATTGTCCATCTGTAAAGTGAAGCGCCGCCTAATAAACTTTGCTGAATTTGGCTGAATCTGAGCAGACAATATATCCCTATATACTTCAGAATTCATCTGGCTGCTTCTGTCTTCTGTCACATCATCAATAGACACTAGTGATCCAGTGCCATTGGAAGCCATGCATGCCCATGCCATCACACTGCCTCCACCGTATTTTACAGATGTGGTATGCTTCGGATCATGAGCTGCCTTCTCCATACTGTTTTCTTCCAATAATTCTGGTACAGGTTAATCTTAGTTTCATGTGTCCAAAGAATGCTGTTCCAGAACTGGGCTGGCTTTTCAGATGTTTTTTTTGGCAAAGTCTAATCTGGCCATTCTATTCTTGAGGCATATGAATGGTTTGCACCTTGTGGTGAACCCTCTGTATTTGTTCTTGTGAAGTCTTCTGTTTATGGTAGACTTTGAAAATGATATGCCTAACTCCTGGAGAATGTCCTTCACTTGACTGGATGTTATGAAGGGGGTTTTGGAAAGGATCCTATGATCATACACTACTGTTGTCCTCCGTGGACATCCAGGCATTTTTGTGTTGCAGAGCTCACCAGTGCGTACTCAGAATGTACCAAACTGTTGATTTGGCCACTCCTAATGTTCCTGCTATCTCTCTGATGGATTTTTTTTGCAGCCTAAGGATGGCCTGTTTCACTTGCATTGAGAGCTCCTTTGACCGCATGTTGTGGGTCCAGAGCAACAGCTTCCAAATGTGAATGCCACACCTGGAATCAACTCCAGACCTTTTACCTGCTTAATTGATGAAGAAATAATGAAGGAATACCCCACACCTGTCCATGAAACAGTTTGTGAGTCAATTGTCCAATTACTTTTGGTCCCTTGAAAAAGAGGGGGGCTACATATTAAAGAGCTGTAATTCCTAAGCCCTTCCTCCAATTTGGATGTGAATACCCTCAAATTAAAGCTGGGAGACTGCACTTTAAGGCCATATTCATTATTTATGTAACTTGACTATATTTTGACTATATTTTGGTAAACAGCCACATGAAATCTTGTGTCAGTGTCCAATTATTTCCAGACCTAACTGTAGTTGACTCGCTTTGTTCACAACTGTGTTGGTGTGTGGACAATGTTAGTTTATTGGTCATGTAGATACAGAAGATCTTAAATGGACAGTTTGTCCAAAATTCATATTTTTTTGAAAGTCCACTTGCCCAACGATATTCCTGAATACACAGTCATTTTTTTCAAACAATCTATTATTCAGCTCTGTCCCAGTCTGTTATTAGCATTGTCCAAATTTATGAATGGAAACGGTTCGTACCTTTATCGCGATGCTGCATTGCAAGCGGAAAACTACTCCAAAACACTTCAAACTTCATTCAGTAATCTGTTGTGGTAGCATCGATTTTTTAAACTGTACACTGACAAAACAGCCGGCGGAATTGACTGAATTCAAACTTGCACTAGCGAACTATTTCCTATAGCCACCATACACAGCTTTTGTGCTTTGGCAGTTGTGTCACTGAGGTGAGCGTGATCTTTAACCTCAACAAGCTATGTGAAGATAGGTTGCTCTGCCTAGTTTTTTAAAAGTGCTGCAAGTTTACCCTTGTTTATTATTGGTATATTTTTTGCTATATACAGTTGTGCTCAAAAGTTTGCATACCCTTGGAGAACTGGTAATATATGTACCATTTGTAAAGAAAACATGAGAGCAGGCAAAACATTTCTTTTATATCTTATGGGATTCATATTCAACTATAGGTTATAACAGAATGGCACAATCATAAAACAAAACATGGCAACAAAGAAAAAAAAATGAAATGACCCCTGTTCAAAAGTCTGCATACCCTTAGTTCTTAATACTGTGTATTGCCCCCTTTAGCATCAATGACATCAATGTGCAGTCTTTTGTAATAATTGTCTATGAGGCTCCGAGTTCTTGCAGGTGGTATAGCTGCCCATTCGTCTTTGCAAAATGCCTCCAAGTCATGCAAAGTCTTTGGTCGTCTTGCATGAACCACACGTTTGAGATCTCCTCAGAGTGGCTCGATGATATTAAGGTCAGGAGATTGTGATGGATAGTGATGGCCAAACGAGGCTTCATTAGCGTTGTTTTAGCTGCAGGATATTATGCTGGGAGCACTTGGATTTTCTTTATCACAATAAAAGCCATCATTGAAATTAATAAGGCAATATAGTTACCTATCTAGTCTGTAAAAAAGAACAGACAAGAACAACATTGGAACGGACATTAAACATAAAATGTACCGACCAGGTTATTAACTATATTGCCTTATATATTTCAATGATGGCTTTTATTTTGAAAAAGAAAATCTGAGTTAGTGCTGCTAGCATAATATTCTGCTGCTAGAAGAACGGTAATGAAGCCTCGAATAGCCATCACTAGTGATGCCTTTAGAGCTCACACACTCCCAAAACATCAGTGAGCCACCACCCTGCTTCACAATGGGGATGGTATTCTTTTCACTGTAGGCCTTGTTGACCCCTCTCCAAACATAGCGCTTATGGTTGTGACCATAAAGCTCTATTTTGGTCTCGTCACTCCAAAATACAGTGCCAGAAGCTGTGAGGCGTGTCAAGGTGATGTCGGGCATACTGCAACCGGGCTTTTTTGTGGCACTGGCGCAGTAAAGGCTTCTTTCTGCCAACTCAACCATGCAGCTCATTTTTGTTTAAGTAACGTCATATTGTGCTCCTTGAAACAACTACACCGTCTATTTCCAGAGCAGCCTGTATTTCTCCTGAGGTTACCTGTGGGTTTTCCTTTGTATCCCGAACAATTCTTCTGACAGTTTTGGCTGAAATCTTTCTTGGTCTACCTGACCTTGGCTTGATATCAAGAGATCCCCGAATGATCTACTTCTTAATAAGCGATTGAAAGGTCCTGACTGGCATTTGCAAGGCTTTGGATATCTTTTTATATCCTTTTCCACCTTCATAAAGTTCCAATACCTTGTTACGCAGGTCTTTTCACAGTTCTTTTCTGCTCCTCATGGCTCAGTATCTAGCCTGCTCAGTGCATCCATGTGAGAGCCAACAAACTCTTTGACTATTTATACACAGACACTAATTGCAATTTAAAAAGCCACAGATGTGGGAAATTAACCTTTATTTACCATTTTCACCTGTGTGTGTCTGTAACAAGGCCAAACATTCAAGGGCATGTACATTTTTGATCAGGGCCATTTGGGTGATTTTTGTTATCATTACTATTTAAAAAGGAGCCAAACAACTATGTGATAATAAATGGCTTCGTATGATTACTATCCTTAAATAAAAGTTGTTTTGCATGATCAGTCATATTTTTAAAATCAATGCCAAAATTTCACAATTTCTGCCAGGGTATGCAAACTTATGACCTCAACTGTCTTTATTGCTACAGATTTCTCAGTACTTACTGTGTAGATTTTGTGTGCCATGTCACAATAATTTAATTGTGCAGGATGACACTGTGTTATTCGGTGCATTAGATAAATAAACTTTGAACTTTTGGATTTCCTTTGTATCAATGTTAACTTCTGCCTGCGTGTGGATCTTGAGTTAATTAAATTATAAATTATAAAATTCTACTTCACTCTGCAATTGGGACAATACCTCTGCCTCTCCCGAATCGTATTGTGGGAGAATCAACGGAGAAACTTCGCCACGAGATATACAATGAGACATACAATTTTTGCAAGAAATATTTTAATACAGAGGATCGTGCCCCACGTTCATTTAGAAGACGACTAAAGGCGAATGCAATTCCATCAAGTTACCCACTTCAACCCATGGAGACAAGACAGATTGTAAGAAATATCTCCGACTGCTGTTATAACACACAAAGTACACATTGCCTCCAGATATTCTGGGCAAGGGTTGGGGATTAATGTGTTCACCATTGCCTCCCTTTAGCTGCTCTCCAAGCTTCTATTCGGTCAATTCATCATGTGTATTATGTTTACAACAAATAAGGCTATATCCCCCGAAAACTTTTCATATTCAGAGTCAGACATATGTATTTTCCTTTCTCTCAAGCAAATAAAGTTTGACTGTCTGAGGTGAATATCAAAGATGAAATGTAACTTGATTTCTAACTAGCGAATACTAACTTTCGTTTACTGTGTATACACTTACTCTTCCCAAACGAATGCATGGATTTATACAACCGTGAACAAAACTGACTGGTAAACACAGGAAGTCCCCGTTTATTTGAAATGAGAATTATATTGCGAAAATTAAAACTTTATTTAGAGGAATACAACATCATGTTCTTTGAGGTAAACAACACCGCTTGTCTGAGTTTGGAGTGTTTTAGAGTAGTTTTCCACTTGCATTGCAGCGTTGTGATAGGGGTACGTACGGTTTCCATTCACAAACTTGTACAATGCTAATAATGCTAATTACTGACTGAGACAGAGCTGAATAATGTATTGTTTTAAAAAACTTTATGTCCCTGAAGGACCTACTTGGAGTAAGGGTACTGTCACCAAAATATGATTTTGGATGAACTATCCCTTTAAAGAACCCTAGTAACCTCAGTCCTGTTTATTCCCTCAGATCCTCTAGTGACTAGCATTAGCATTTTTTCTTTGGCAAAGACATCTGCTAAGTGGCGTTTTGCAGAAACAAAGCTACACAAACCAAACTTTTTCTACTTGACAATACTGCTTGCAAGCGCCTCGAGTGGCAGGTTTGCATTGGATATTGTGCATGTTCTAATTGCAATTTTTATCTGCATCCATAGAATTGGCCACCCATAAACATGAGGCACGGAAAGGTAGGAGAGGTGTAGCAAACTCAACCCCAATGTTTCACAGTGTTTGTTTATCAAAAACAATTTCAGTTCTCAAAGAATGACATTAACATACACATAATATCTGTAATTTCTAATTGTGTGCCGTTCTTTAAAGGGATAGTGCAGCCCAGATTCATATTTGATTAAGTCCACTTACCCTGAGTTTTTCCTGAAGGTAGATTGTCATTTTTCAAAATAATATATTATTCAGCTCAGTCTGTAATTAGCATTATTAGCATCGTCCAAATTCATGAATGGAAATGTTGTGTACCGCTTTACAAAAGCTGCATTGCAAATGGACAAACAAACATCTTAACAAGGTTATCTGTTAGAGCTTGAATGTATTACGCTACAAACTATTATGATGGAGCTTCCTAGGGATTCCTAGGGATTTTATTCAGTGGACATTATTAATTGATAATTGAAATAGATGAGACACTGGCCAAGTGGACAACTTTCAGTTACCATTTAAATTCCTTTCACTTTTTTTCTACATGAACATTAGAGTTATGGATCTTTTCTCAACACCCTCAGGGTTGAACTCACCTTCCCCTACATGTTGAGTAGGCGCATGTGCTCTGTTTTTGTGAGCTACAGAAGGATTTCAATGTTACTTTATTTTTTTTACGTGGCATAGACACATTGGGAGATATAAATGCCTAACGTAAGATAATAGAGGACATTTCAGTGTTGAGTGTGGTCCAAATGTAGTCTTTCAAAAACTGATCTATTTATAGTTGAGCAACTTACAACATTGACATCATTCTTAACTAGTAACAAATATGAACTAAAATAGACTTTTAAATTTGCCCTGGCCTAAGGAAAACATTAAAATACTAAACAGAAGAACACATTTTATTTAAAGGTCTCTTTTATACCTGAGCCCGGAAATTGTATTATTGTATTAATTGTAGTAATTGTATTAAAAGAAGAGGTCTATTAATTCTGTCCATAACAACACTTAAGTTTTATCAACTAAGAATAACAGCAAATGTTCCATCCCTACATTTTATGTAAGCATAGGTACTGGGACAACATCCAATTGATCAGGTGTTTTCAAAAGAGCTGTGAATGTGTAGTCTCAGTTCCATCCTTTGACTTTCCTTTTGGAGTCTGGTGTCAGGTGGCATAATCCAGCATGAAGACTAGGGAGCTGTCTATGAAAGAAAAGCAAGAGATTTGGTGCTAAAAGAGGAACTCATTTAGAACCATAGCACAAAAGTTCGGTATTGGTAAATCAACAGTTTGAAAATCATTGCATCAAAAGTTGTGGCCTTTGCACATGTACTACCATGCAAAATGTTGGCTCTTTTGTAACATTCTATCTTATGGGAATTTGAAAGGAGGAGCATATTTAGCTGGAAATATAATAATAAGGAACCAGAACAAATACAATAGGTTTCACTAGTGAACTGCTGAAATTCTAATAATAATATAATATTTTGACTTTCGCAAGCACATCTAACTAGAAAAACAGGAGTACATGTGGTGTGCTTGCCAGCTTGTTTAGACTGAAGAAGCTTAAGATTTTCAAATTGGAATAGCCAAACAACGTTGGTTGCATTTCTGGCTCGAACGGTTCAAGAGATACTCTTTCTAGAGTAAATTATCACAAATTATGGAAATTTGGCTAATAATATAGACAGTATAAAACAGTATAAACAATAGTATAGTTAATAAACAGTTCAGAATATTAAGTTGGGAAATATTTCAGTTGTAAACATTTACATCAAATTTGGTTAGTTCTTGCTAGATTACACAATTCAAGAGATACTGATATAGGGTTAATTCATGCGAATTCTGAAAATTACACAAATTAATAAAGCTAAATTAATGCAAATTATGGTAATTAGTCAACATCAATAAGAATTTAAAAAATTGATTTTGGGATGGCCTAAACGTGTATAACCTAGTTATTTTGGTTTCTCTAGCTAAACAAGTCAATAGATACAGTTAGATAGAGTTAGTGAACACAAATTATGCAGATTAGGTATATTGTCATTGTCTATAAACATACCTAAACAATTTTGGGTTAATTAATGCTGATTTTGCAATAATCATTTAAGTCAGAGTGTCCAAACCAAATTTCTTTCAAATGTTTTAACTAATCTAATTTAAAATTCTTTCATTTGTATCTATAGCTATATTATTTAATGTAATCCACTAAATCAGTGGAAATTAATTATCTTACTGTATCTCCTTTAGTGTCTTACTGTATCTCCAAACCAACATTGTTGTACATGGTATGACTATTCAACTTCAATATGTTAAACTTTTATTTACTTAAACAAAATAGCAAGCACACCACATTTACTTCAGTAATGTATTTTCTAGCTATATTTGTTCTACTGCCAAGCTCTACACTTGAACATTACAGGAAACCCGTTGGATACCCCATGCACTGCAAAATTATTCTGGTTAAGAATACAGGACATGAACATTAACACGGCAAAGGAAATAGTAACTGGCTTTGCTGGGCAATACCTCATATTTCTACATTTTCATTCAGCTTTGCCACTAAAATTATAATCAATGATGACATCTAAATCAGAATGCTAAATTGGGCTAGAGTCAGGAATTGAGCAGCAGCGGTCTTCTTCCTCAAAACGTACATTCACCAGCCAATTTATTAGGCACACCTGCAACTCAATATATAAAGCATGCAGACATGGTCAACAGATTTGATTTTTGTGTAACCAAACAATAGAATAGGAAGATGTGTGATCTAAGCAACTTTGATGGCTGATCTCTTGGGATTTTAATGCACTAGCATGTCTTAAGTTTACAGAGAATGGTGTAATAAACAAACATTCAGTGAGCAACAGTTCTGTGGTCGAAAACTTCTTGTCAATGAGAGAGGTCAGAGGAGAATGGCTAGACACATTCAAGCTGACAGAAAGGCCCCAAATAGTCAAATATCCACTCTTTAAACAGTGATGTGCAAAAGGGCATCGGTGAATGCACAATGCACCAATCCTTGAGGCACATGAAGGTGTGGAAGACTATTACGTGAGTATGGTTTTGTTGACCTGTGATTACAAAATTGTAGTAGACTAGTTTGTGAGAGAACCTTTTGTTGAGCTGTGTTTTCATTCTTCCTTGTGTATTCTAGAATGCAGATAGTAGAGAACTAGTTTAACATTGCCCCTTTCTTGCAAGGATAAGGGATCTTCACTGGACTGGGACAAGGAGTCATGTTTCCACTCCCAGATTTCTTCTGTTTTCCCTTTCATTACAGTGAGGTAAAAAATTATTTGATCCCCTGCTGATTTTGTACGTTTGCCCACTGACAAAGAAATGATCAGTCTATAATTTTAATCATAGGTTTATTTGAACAGTGAAAGACAGAATAACAACAAAAAAATCCAGAAAAACGCATGTCAAAAATGTTGTAAATTGATTTGCATTTTAATGAGTGAAATAAGTATTCGGCCCCTCTGCAAAACATGACTTAGTATTTGGTGGAAAAACCCTTGCTGGCAATCACAGGGGTCAGACGTTTCTTGTAGTTGGCCACCAGGTTTGCACACATCTCAGGGGGGACTCCTCTTTGCAGATCCTCTCCAAGCCATTAAGGTTTCGAGGCTGACGTTTGGCAACTCGAACCTTCAGCTCCCTCCACAGATTTTCTATGGGATTAAGGTCTGGAGACTGGCTAGGCCACTCCAGGACCTTAATGTGCTTCTTCTTGAGCCGCACCTTTGGTGCCTCGGCCGTGCATTTTGGGTCATGGTCATGCAGGGATAACCATCTACAACCCACTTTCAATGCCCTGGCTGAGGGAAGGAGGTTCTCACCCAAGATTTGACGGTACATGGCCCCGTCCATCGTCCCTTTGATGCGGTGAAGTTGTCCTGTCCCCGTAGCAGAAAAACACCCCCAAAGCATAATGTTTCCACCTCCGTGTTTGACGGTGGGGATGGTGTTCTTGGGGTCATAGGCAGCATTCCTCCTCCTCCAAACACGGCGAGTTGAGTTGATGCCAAAGACCTCGATTTTGATCTCATCTGACCACAACACTTTCACCCAGTTCTCCTCTGAATCATTCAGATGTTAATTGGCAAACTTCAGACGGGCCTGTACATGTGCTTTCTTGAGCAGGGGGACTTGCAGGTGCTGCAGGATTTCAGTCCTTCACGGTGTAGTGTGTTACAAATTGTTTTCTTGGTGACCATGGTCCCAGCTGCCTTGAGATCATTGACAAGATCCTCCCATGTAGTTCTGGGCTGATTCCTCACCGTTCTCATGATCATTGCAACTCCACGAGGTGAGATCTTGGATGGAGCCCCAGACCGAGGGAGATTGACAGTTATTTTGTGTTTCTTCCATTTGCAAATAATCGCACCAACAGTTGTCACCTTCTCACCAAGCTGCTTGGCGATGGTCTTGTAGCCCATTTTAGCCTTGTGTATGTCAACAATCTTGTCCCTGACATCCTTGGACAGCTCTTTGGTCTTGGCCATGGTGGAGAGTCTGGAATTTGATTGATTGATTGCTTCTGTGTGCTCCTAATCTCAGCTCGTTACCTGTACAAAAGACACCTGGGAGCCAGAAATCTTTCTGATTGAGAGGGGATCAAATACTTATTGCACTCATTAAAATGCAAATCAATTCATAACATTTTTGACATGTGCTTTTCTGGATTTTTGTTGTTGTTATTCTGTCTCTCACTGTTCAAATAAACGTACCATTAAAATTATAGACTGATCATTTCTTTGTCAGTGGGCAAACATACAAAATCGGCAGGGGATCAAATAATTTTTTCCCTTACTGTATATAGATGTGTGTGATGCCTGTGTTCTGGGTAGTCCACCATTCCAACCAGTTGTGGTTGGAGGGAGGCTTACTGAATTTATGCATTTATGAATAAAGGCTCAGCCTTGGTATCCAGACTTACGTAATTTCTACATGGATTTCCACGATAGGCTGACTTTTGCCTCCATCCGTTTCAAGGTTTGCTGCATTGGTGAAACCCAACACTATATACATAGCATTCGGAAAGTATTCAGGAAAGTGACAGGAAGTTTAACTTTATACTGACTCAGATCTTTGAGTCTTTCAGTAAAAAGAAAAAATCTGGAGACATTTAGTTTATTTCAGGCAGTAATGCCCATTGCAGCATCCCTCCACCGCAGCGAAAAAAAATGCCCATCCTTCAAACAAATGATAAAAATGAATGACTCAGTAGTTCACAAGTCTTTTTTACTTAAATGCTCAAGGTATGATTTCATCTGTATTTATTATTAAAACCAAAATTCAACTACTAGATTAATTATTGTACCATGCGTCCAATAATCTGTTACAAACGTTTTTATAATGCTACTGTCTCTATATCTGAACATAAAACTAACAGCTGTGGGACAGAGCTGGGGGACAACGTATTCAGTATTGTTGGGTATAACTCGGTATAACTGTTGTCAGCTGTTATACTGAAAGATAAAAATTATTTTGTTCATTTTGTTCTTCATTCTGTTTAGATTCTGGGTTAATAAATATAACACTGTGAGTGTATCTTCTGGAAAATGTTCTTGCTGTGGAGGGAATGTTATTGAGCGGGGGGGGGTCATTTTGAAAATATTCATATAGTTGAGCTTATTGATGGGGGGTTGTTAAGGGAGAGGAACATGCAGGTAGCTTGATGCCCTCCTCTGTTTTCTCCATCTCTTCTTTCCTTTCTTCCCATTCCCTCCTCTCCATCTATTCTCTTTTCTTTTGTAGCCGATCACTGAGGCAGCAACTGCTACAGATCTAAAAATGAGTTCCAGCAGCTAAGCAATGACTGACCATACAGTTTTGTTAGTACAAGAATGTGCGCATCATACGCTCGATTTTAAACCTACTAACAAACATGACAACGTAAATTACCTGTCATCCATTAAGCAAACACAATAATAATACGTTGAATTGGGTAACAAAAATGTTACGATTAAGGCTTAACATTGACGTAATTAGACAAATAATACCGAAATAGGATTTAATAAGGTTTTACACTTTTTCTGAAGAAATATTTTTAACCACAAGTGGAAAAGGTTTTGCTTTTGATGGGTAGGTGCCAGAAAGCCCAGGCGAACAACGGTAAGATATTTAGTAGCCCATTTGTTAATGGAAATGTAGTGAGGCAAACCTACTGTACGATGCATTGAAAGCTCATTGACTCTATGGGTTAGTACAGCACTATGACGTAGAACAATTGGCAAGAATTTATGGAGTTAGATATCTGCCAAAAGGTTAAGCATACGTATTGTTGGGATCGTAAGAAAATACATTCGTAAACTAGTATGATCGTAAAAAATGTCAGATGTAAAACATGAAACGTAAGCGTGAAATTAGATCTGTGAACGTACAAACACCCTTTTACGACATTTCACACGTTAAATTCTCCATTTATTTGTTGCAACGCTGCTTGAGTATTTGGGACCACAACAAGTGTGTAGGCCTACACAATAATAAAATTTCTATAAGTTTACGTGATTTTTATTACACATGAAACTTATGCACAAAGAGCAGTTATGCACATGAAAATCAGCATTCACTATGCATGCATAAAGGGACATTTAAATTGAAATCTTGCGGGATACCTATTTCCAGTTTCCCTGATTTCCTGTTGTTCACACTGCCTCTGCTTGTTATATTAGCACTCATCCCGGAAAGTTTCGGTTACGTTTTTTGGGCCGATGAGAAGAAACTGCCAAAACTTCAGAATGTGAGGCTGTATTTTAGAATTGTAAAACTACATTCGTACAAGCAAAAAATATTAGTCCATCATTGTAACAGGGTGTTTGTACGCTCACAGATCTAATTTCACGCTTATGTTTCATGTTTTACGTATTACTTTTTTTACGAGCATACCAATTTACGTATGGCTTTTCTTACGATCCCAACAATACGTACGCTTAACCTTTTGGCAGATATCTAACTCCATAAGAATTAGAATGTTTGGAACGCGTTCTGAAGAAGAGTTAGTGCGACAGCACTCAATAGAAATGATAGGAAGAGCCAGGGTGAAAAAAGCCCCAAAATTAGGCCTGTTTTCTGGCGATTTCTTTTTTACTACAGCAAGCAGCTTGAATATAAGGTAATATTATGAAACTGGCCACCAGGACGAACACAATAATATAAGTTTCATCCGGGAAAAGCATTTTTCATCTGTCTCATTTTCAGGATTAGGGTGCAATTTTAGCAAGAATGGTGACATTCTGAAACGTCTTTTATCTATAGAAAAGTGTTATATTTAAATTAATAACTCTGCAGGGCTGCTTGTTTGTTATAAACTTAGCTAACTAACGCTATATGTTTAACAAGAGTGGTTTAGCTAGCCTCACTAACGTTAGCTAGGCCATTGGAGTTGGTTGCATCGGTGCAGACAAAAACAGACCATGTCATTCATTACAATGATTACATGTAAATATGATTGCAAATACAATATATATGCGGTTAGCGCAATGGATCTGCAACTAGCAAAAGTTGTGGAGTTGTCGATGGAGGGCAATGGAAGGAGAGTTGTTTTGCCCGCCAAGTGGGCGTTCCCATATGCCGTGACGTCACGTGAAAACTATCAATTGGTGGCTCCGATTACTATAAGAGTGTGATATGTGTTGCTCAAATTGCATGCAGAAAAAAGCACAAGCTAAAGCCTCGATCAGACCTGCAGGGTCAATGCGTCGTGATACACTGGAAGTTAATTAATTTCAAATGGAACACTGCGATTGGCTTGCAGCATTGCTGTGCAGAAGCAGTTACAGAACATTTGGTCTTGTGTATGCAAGTACCCCTGACTGCAGCAAGTACCCCTGACTGCAATGTCCAATTCGGGGTGAGGATCAATCCTGGTGGAGTCAAACTCCACGCCCCCCACCCCACTGTTTTTTTGTCGATCAGATGTTTGACAGTCACACACTGAACACAAACACACACGTTTGTGCAGTGGTGTATAAAGTACTTGATTGTCATACTTGAGTAAAAGTACAGATACTGAACTTAAAAGTGACTCTGGTAAAAGTGAAAGTCATCAATGAACTTAAGTATCAAGAGTAAAAGTACAAAGAAACAAATCTGACAGAAATTGTTTTTACTCCAAGCTTTATGTTCTCCCTCCATCACTCAACTCCTTTCTCTTCTTGCTCTCTCCCTCTCCATGTTCCCACCATTTCCCTTATTACCCCCTCTTTCCCTTAAATCCTTTCTCTTCTTCCCCTAACCTCTTGATCCCTCACTCTCCCCTCTTGCTTGCTTCATCCACAATATTCTAATTTTCTGAGATACTGAATTTGGGATTTTCATTAGTTGTCAGTTATAATCATCAAAATTAAAAGGAATAAACAATTGAAATATATCAGTCTGTGCGGAATGAATGTATACATTATACAGGTTTCACTTTTTGAATGGAATTACTGAAATAAATCAACTTTTTGATGATATTCTAATTATATGACCAGCACCTGTATATAGGCATTACCATACATTAAAATGGACAAAGAAAAGTCACCTAATAATTCAAACTTACACTGGAACTTTGGAGTCTGCGTAGACAACTCTCATGGCCACTTCTCGCTTGTCTTTTATTTTCTTGAGGAGCATTTGCACAGACAGGAACAAGGCATTCCTCTGAGTAGCATTTGGGCGTAGCTGCTGGAGTGACCAAGTGTCTTCCATGTCTTCAGCTGCTAGAGTAGATGTTCCGGATTTATTCCAGAGTGCGTGACACTTACTGAATGTTGATCGATGCACTTTCTTGTATGCATTGTTGGCAGTTGCTTTCGCAGCAGCTGTAGAGGTTGAGAAGGTGACAAGCCCAGCGTTGGTGCTTTGGTAGCACAAATTCAGAACTCTCCTGACGCATTAAGTGCCACTTGTGTCTGCCCAAAATCGCTGAAATGTTGGCAGTATGAGTACGGAATGGTACGATTACAGAAGTCTGTTAATCTATTTCCATTAAGAGAATTATATTAAGATTTTATTTATTAGCGAGTAACGACAAGTCCATCGTTAATGTAACAGAGTAAAAGTATATACAGTACATATTTTTTTTAGATGTAGTGAACTAAAAGTGAAAGCCGACAGAAATTTAAAAACTCCAGTAAAGTACAGATACTCCATAAAACTACTTAAGTACTGTAACAAAGTATAATTACTTTGTTACTTTACACCACTGCGTTTTGTGCAAGGCACATGTTGAATACAAATGTAGTTCATTTTTGAAGATCGTAAGAAATATTAAGTGATACCTGCCACAGTATGTGAGCAGAGAGCTGATTGAAATCCCGCTCATCACTCTCGAGCGAAGGTTACACTCTGCTCTACGACCCTCCACATCTGCTTAAAACCGCTATTCACTCACAGGAAAAATTATTGCCACTCCAATTTCGCTCCATTGATTTTTTGTTTAGTCAAATCTGTCAATTTTGTGATTATGTATGTTGAGTATTTGCTTTTGCCGGACCGCGTAAGCGGAGCCAGCTAAGAATAGTGAATGTCTCTTACTGACTGACTGACTACCCCTTGTTTAATAGCGTAGTGGTTAGAGGCGAAGCGATGTACGCATTATGAATTATTCCGTATAGACGAAAACTTCGCTGGCTAAAACCGTTAGTCTCTACATTATAGTAAGCCTGAAATAAAACAGTTTACGGTTTTATTGTGACTGTTTCTGGTGGATTTTCCGCATCCGTGCATGCGTTTTGGGTCAGGATAGACAAACACATTTGCTGGCTTAACAACGTAGTTACGTTGTAGTAAGCCTTAACTTAAACGGTATACGGTTATATTGCAACCGTTTCTGGCATGGAATAGTTCATCTTCAGTCTCGCTAGCAATTGCACAATTCTTATGATTATTCCAGTAAGTTAGTAGATACCGGTAAAGCTTATTACTGGCTAATACGCTGTTAAAACGGTTAGTCAGTTTAATTGTATCAATGTCATTCACAAATGGCCAATTAACTATTAAAACAGCCATTGGCAAAAGAGGATTTGTTCAGGATAGAGACGAGGCTATTACTGACAGCCGGCAAATGTACAGCTCCGTGGTGTAGTGGTTAACGACACAACCTTTCACGTGGGCGACACTTTCTATTGCGGGCCGGCTGAACTAGGCTTGCCTGGTTTCTTGTTTATATAACAAAGCCATACAGTATTTCAATGAGATCTAGCTTGTTTTTTAACAACATGAAAGGCTGAGGATGTAGTATACAGTTGTGCTCCTAAGTTTGCACACCCTGGCAGAAATTGTGAAATTTTGGCATTGATTTTGAAAATATAACTGATCATGCAAAAAAACTGTCTTTTATTTAAGCATAGTGATAATATGAAGCCATTTATTATCACATAGTTGTTTGGCTCCTTTTTAAATCACAATGATAACAGAAATCACCCAAATGACCCTGATCAAAAGTTTACATACCCTTGAATGCTTGGCCTTGTTACAGACACACAAGGTGACACATACAGGTGAAAATAGTAATTAAAGGTTAATTTCCCACACCTGTGGCTTTTTAAATTGCAATTAGTGTCTGTGTATGAATAGTAAATGAGTTTGTTAGCTCTCACGTGGATGCACTGAGCAGGCTAGATACTGAGCCATGGGGAGCAGAAAAGAACTGTCAAAAGACCTGCGTAACAAGGTATTGGAACCAACTAAAGATGGAAAAGGATATAAAAAGATATCCAAAGCCCTGCAAATGCCAGTCAGTACTGTTCAATCACTAAGAAGTGGAAAATTCGGGGATCTCTTGGTACCAAGCCAAGGTCAGGTAGACCAAGAAAAATTTCAGCCAAAACTGTCAGAAGAATTGTTCGGGATACACAGAAATACAGGCTGCTCTGGAAAAAGACGGTGTGGTTGTTTCAAGGAGCACAATACGACGATACTTGAACAAAAATGAGCTGCATGGTGGAGCTGCCAGAAAGAAGCCTTTACTGCGCCAATGCCACAAAAAAGCGCCGTTATAATATGCCTGACAACACCTTGACGCCGCACAGCTTCTGGCACACTGTAATTTGGAGTGACGAGACCAAAATAGAGCTTTATGGTCACAACCATATGTGCTATGTTTGGAGCGGGGTCAACAAGGCCTATAGTGAAAAGATTACCATCCCCACTGTGAAGCATGGTGGTGTCTCACTGATGTTTTGAGGGTGTGTGAGCTCTAAAGGCACAGGGAATCTTGTGAAAATTGAACGGCAAGATGAATGCAGTATGTTATCAGAAAATACTGGCAGACAATTTGCATTCTTCTGCATGAAAGCTGCGCATGGGACACTCTTAGACTTTCCAGCACGACAATAGCAGGACACCATGGTAAAAAGAATGCAATGGAATCACTGCACTAGTGGATATGTTAGTGTTATTTACAAGTATGTTGGCAAGCACCTATGCGAATGTCTGCGTACGAGACCCGCTAATGCCTTCACACACTTTGTTGCGGTACTATATAAGCGCCTTCAAGCTGATGATTGAGTACATTTTTGTGTTACATAGAACCAGGCGGCAAAAACGTTGTATAAACTGGACAATTACAGCGTTTTTTTACATGACCATTGGCAGAAAATGTGTCAGGTAAAAATAACTATCAAACCTGGTTCTGAATACTTTCCAAATGCACTGTAGGTGTACTTCGGTGGTGCGTGTCACCGGTTAATCTGCATTTAAAATGAAGCAGATTTTCCCCACTCATTATTTTGTGCATCATGTGAAGGTAGACACACTAAACATGTACTAATTTTTTGTCCACTGTAACCTTAACCAAATGTACTACTTTCGGCACTTGAAAGCAAAAGCATATCCTCAGACATCATTCCTCTTCCAACACCCAAGTAAAAGTGCAGGCACAGAGACTTGAATCCTCATTGTTGTATAGTGTGTGTGTTTGTCCAATGTGACACGCTGCCTCTCCACAAATCAAGCCTGGAATATTCCCCAATGCTGACCTGCTCAGTTCCTCTGCCTGCGTCACTAAGGCCTAAGACAAGATGCTGATTGATTGCTTTCAGCAGGGGAGCAGTGATAAAAATATCTACAGGACATGTGCAGTGAAGAAAAAAGAACATAAAGAAAAGCCAAAACCTATTGAGGACCAAAGGAGTCACAATGAAATAAATAAAAAAATTACATAAATAATCCAAAAAAAGATTTTATTTTAAAGAAAGAATAAGTGGCACATTACTATAACATATTTTCCATAATTCCACTCATTAAAATAATGGTAGGAAATGTCATGATAAAATAATGTTGGCTAAACTTGCCATTCTAGCATCCCCTACATTTGCAAACACGACTTGATAGCATGTTTTGCTTAAAGTCTAGAGCATAGCAGCTTACTATGTCTGTATGAAGAAAGTTAAAGCAAAATCAAAATCGTTGCCAAATAAACATTATTTATCAGATTATTGATGATAATACCCATGAAATTATGAAAAAGCCCTAGAAATGATCAAAATCCTCCATGCAATGATGAAAGACCAAAAGGCCATGTTATGAAATAAATCTTGCGAGGAAAAAGTCAATGGGTAAGGCAACATATTATTATGAAACATCATACCAGTCATTAGAAAAGTGGCATTATTTTTTTCTATGTACTTAATCCAATAATTATTTACAACTCCATTTACAAAAAAGTTGGGACGCTGCGCAAAATGCGAATGAAATAGAATGCAATGATGTGCAACTAATTTATCCCTATATTAATTTGAAAATAGTACAAAGACCACATATCAAATGTTGAAACTGAGAAATGTTATTGTTTTTGGAAAAACACATGCCGATTTTGAATTTGATGCCAGCAACACGTTTCAAGGGGTATGACATGGGCATGTTTACCACTGTGTTGCATCACCTCTTCATTTAACAATACTCTATAAGCATCTGGGAACTGAAAAGAGCAATTGCTGTAGTTTTGGAAGTGAAATGTTTTCCCATTCTTGTTTGATATACGATTGCAGCTGCTCAACAGTTCGGGGTCTCTGTCGTATTACAAAAAACTGTAACTGTAATCCATTGTGTTACCAGCTAAAATATTGCAATCGGATTACAGACACTTTTGAAAAAAATTCATAATTACTTCCTGGATTACTTCAATTGAAAAAGAATAGGTGAGTGAAATAATTAGCTACGAAATGTTGTATGTTTGATTTTTTTACACATCGTTATTTGAACCCAAATAACAGTTGCGTGCCTCAGTGGTTGTGTGTGTCATCATCACTCACGCAAAGGTGGGCATGCATAACCAGATTAGTGACCGATGAAGCGCTAGTTTAATTTTCCCCGGTTTTGGTTGGTTGGTTGGTAAAAACAGTATATCTACGATAATATTAGCCAATCACATTGAATTTAATTTTGTAATCTACTATCGACGCATCTTTCTCAGAACAATGATAGGCGACTGGTGTTTTATGTTTTCAGATAGGAATTGTTTGGAAGATGAGGCAACTATTTGTTAGATACAGTCATAAGTTTGCATACCCTGGCAGAAATTGTGAAATATTGGCATTGATTTTAAAAATATGACTGATCAGGCAAAACAACTGTCTTTTATTTAAGGATAGTGATCAAATGAAGCCATTTATTATCATTTATTATTTATCATTTATCATTTATTATTATTTTTGGATCCTTTTTAAATCATAATGATAACAGAAATCACCCAAATGGCCCTGATCAAAAGTTTACATACCCTTGAATGTTTGGCCTTGTTACAGACACACAAGGTGACAGACAGGTGAAAATAGCAACTAAAGGTGAATTTCCACACGTGTGGCTTTTTAAATTGCAATTAGTGCATGTGGTATAAATAGTCAATGGGTTTGTTAGCTCTCACGTGGATGCACTGAGCAGGCTAGATACTGAGCCATGGGGAGCAGCAAAGAACTGTCAAAAGACATGCGTAACAAGGTAATGAAAGATGAATGCAGCATGTTATCAGAAAATACTGGCAGGCAATTTGAATTCTTCAGCACGAAAGCTGCACATAAGACGCTCTTGGACTTTCCAGCACGACAATGACCCTAAGCACAAGGCCAAGTTGACCCGCCAGTGGTTACAGGAGAAAAAGGTGAAGGTTCTGGAGTGGCCATCACAGTCTCCTGACCTTAATATCATCGAGCCACTCTGGGGAGATCTTAAGAATTCGGGGCCTCATAGAAAACTATTACAAAAGACTGCACACTGTCATTGATGCTAAAGGGGACAATACACAGTTTTAAGAACTAAGGGTATGCAGACTTTTGAACAGGGGTCAGTTCGTTTTTTTAAGAAATAAAAGACGTGTTTTGCCTGCTCACTCTTGTTTTCTTTACAAATGGTACATGTATTACCAATTCTCCAAGGGTATGCAAACTTTTGAGCATAACTGTAGATAATATCCCCATAGTCTATTACCGACATAAAAGTAGCTTGCACAATTTGTTTTCTGTTTGTGTAGGACAAACATGTTCTGTTTCTATAGAGGAAGCCTGGTTTGATTTTTAGCCTTTTACAGAGTTCATCAGCATGTATTTTAAAAGACAGTTTATCAACCAGCCAAATCCCAAAGTATTATTATTAGTATGATTAGTATATGCAGAGACCTGATAAATTCAAGAGCCATCTAAGCATGTGAGTGCAAGTTTATTTTCATCCACCTTATTGGACCTATTAAAAATAATAAAATTTGTTTTCTTTGCATGTAAAACCAGTTTAAGTTGTAAAAAAGAGCCTTGTAGTATTTTAAAATCAGTCTCCAGCTGCATTAATGTATGGTCAACCGCCGAAGCAGTTAGAGTACATGATAGTGTCATCAGCGTACAGATGAATTTTACTCTGTCTTATCTCATCACCAATATTGTTTATATAGTGTGAACAATAATGGACCAAGTATGGATCCTTGTGGAACCCTTTTAACCAACTTCAGTGGCTCCAACTGGATGCCATCTTTTCTGACAGTCTGACTTCTATCCAGAGTGTCTCCATTTGAATACTTAAATAGCTGGGTGTGATTAAGGTCCAAGAGGGTGTGAACTACACTGAATGGGTGTAAACAAAGACCAGCTCTTTGGCAAGTGTGTATATTTCAAGCCTTTTTTCTCAGAACTAGGTAGAGCAGATGATCAATATTTAAAGCAGCATATTTTACCCATAACTTTATCAAATAGTAATGTATTATATACCATTACAAAACTCTGAATCTGGACCTTTATAAAATGCAAAAAAAAGCCAAACTCAAATTTTGCGATAGGACCTGGTTCCCGAATTCTGTCACATATATGCCACTGTATTCAGCCACGTGAAAAATACCACATATATTTGTATATAAAGTTACATTAATATGGAAGTTGCTACTTTTGGCTGTTCTGAAACAACAAATAAATGCTGATTCATTTTTTTTTCTACAACTCTGCATGGGCGCAGGTCTTTACATATAATCTATGCCACAGATTGTGTGATTCGCTATGCCCGTTCGGAATTGTGGGTTAGTCTGGTAAGAAGACCATCCAGGGTTTGTTGTTTTGGTTTCCCAGCTATCGCAACGTTCAACTCTGAATGATGTCGGGTGAGATGAGCCCTCTAGTTGGTGGTATTACCCAAGTATCACTTGATTTTTGTGTGACAGTTTACACGCAGCTTGAGACACGTCTAGCTCTTTCTTCCCTGCAATGTTGTTGAATCCAAAGTGATCCCATACCTTTGATTGAAAAGTGTGCAGCTCGAATGGCATTGACATGTTTTGTAATGGAAATTGCTTTCTGAAACTGATATAGCATTCATTCCGCCAAAAAAGACCATTGTGCCATTTATAGGATTGGAGTAATTACAGCATTGTTATTTCACCCGAATAAAAAAATATAGCCACTTTTAACTGCTTGAAAACCCAAACAAAAAATCGATTCTTGGAGACAGAGAATCAATTTCAAGATTGTCAAAAATAATATTGCGATACTACGCTGTATTGATTTTTTCCCCCATCCCTAGTTAACATGTATATGCAGGGCCCAGCTGTAAAAGAGACCTTGGTCTCGGTCTGTTTTCCTTGTTGAAATAAAGGTTTAATAAAAAACAAGAAACCAGGCAAGCCTAGTTCAGTCAGCCTGCAATAAAAAGTGTTAGTTATTGCCCTCCCGAGATTCGAACCCAGGTCACATGAAAGGCTGTGTCTTTAACCACTACGCCACAGAGCTATACATTTGCCAAGTGTCGGTATAGCGTCATGACATTATATAGTTTTGTCACGCATTAACATCACGCCTAGTTTGAATATTTCGTTAGACACCATTAACCATTGTGTTAAACTGAAGGTTGTAGCTAGCAAAGCTTTTGTCTGTCCTGAACAAACAATGTGGTTGGATTTGGACGGGAGTCGAACACTGGACCTGTTGTTCCGTGGTCCGCGTCTATAACCACTACGCTATTTAACAAGGGGTTAAATAACATTTCATCATGAAATGTTGTCTTTTTATTCCCAAAGACGCAACCATCTCTCCTTTCCAAAAACTCATCATCATACCTCCGCAAGCACACAGAGGTAAGGTTAGCGAATCGGCTCGCGCTACTTAACCAGCTAAATCCTATTATTATAGCCATCTTTTTTTTTTATTCAACCTTTTTGTCATTGAACAAGTACAAGTACAGTACAACGAAATGCAGTAATATATCCTAATGATAATGTAATATTCTAACTAACTTACAACGTCTAATAACACTACAGCTTGTTAGTATATTTGTAATAATGGTTCATTGGGCTTGACTTGAACTTTATTATTTAGTAATGCACTTTAGTTAGCAGCAACATACCCAGTCTAGCTAGCTAGATTTTAGTTAACATTGCAACTAAGCCTCCTGCTAACCAGGAGGCTTAGCTGCAATGCAGTCAGTCATTCCACCCAAGACCTGACTTACTAATAACAAATATTTGATTGACAAGCTGTACTGAGCATTAATACACAAGATAAATATTTTTTTTTACCAGTAACATATATAATGGTCTTAATTTGCAAGAATCTTATTTCCAACACAGATAATACAACACAGAATAATAGAAATACAGTATTATTTATTTTTGCCATTTATTTTGTTTTCTATTCTGCATTACTATAAGGCTAACTCTGGAAAACAAATGCCTATTCAAACATTAAAAATATGGTTTGCGTTTGTACTTGAATCATTTTTTCTTGTTGTTACTATGGCGTTAATGTCTTGAACAAAATATGTAACTAATACTCAAGTACTTTTTTGACCAAGTACTCTTTTACTTGAGTTGTTTTTCAGGTGGTACTTCAATTTTTACTTCAATTTTTACATCTCGGTTGTTTCATTTCAAATCCATTGCGGTGGGCATACAGAGCCACAAATATGAAAATTGTGTCAGTGTCCAAATAATTCCAGAGCCAACTGTATTTGGGTTAGTGTATTTGCTACCTAAAAGTTGTACATGCAAAAAATATACTGTATGTACAGTATATCTAGAAAGAAACCAGTGTTCCCACAATATTGTCGATCAGAACAAATAATTAAGTCTTAACCGTAAATGTCATTTCTGATGGTTTTAACTTTCTTTATTTACCTTTATTTATACATAGAAATATACTGAGACCAAGGTATCTTTTACAGCTACAACTTTTACAAGTTGGCCAATGGTAGAAGTGAAAAACCCAGATTTTATGTTTCTGTAAAACCTTTGATTTATCTCAGATGTTTCATTGTTTATCTATTTTTATTTTTTGTTGTGTTTAACTTTCGATGCGGTTTTGATGTTGTTTTTAATATTTCTGCTTATAATTGTCTTGTTAAAGAAGAAAAATCAATAAACATTGTTTAAAAAAAAGCCAAAACCAAAACCCTGTGTACGTTTACATAAACACTGATAATTTAGTATATTAAACTGATTCTGGTAGTAGGCTAATTATGCAATAGTCATGTAAACACCTCACTCAGCCTATGTTAATCGGCATTCTGTCAAAATCAAAGCAGACATACAACAATTAAAACACATGATTTTCCCAATCTTTAATCCAGTGCATTTGGTAACACCGGCCAGGTGAGCCTACCTCTTTGAATTTGTAAGCTTGCAAACAGAGTTAGCAAAATGTTTAATGTTTAAATGTTTTGCAAGGCAAAACATACAGAGCATTGGGGTAAAGTACTCAGGCCCTTCACACAAATTATTTTTTTTAGAAATGTTAGCTAATTATTAAAATAAACTGAAATATCACATTTGCATAATTGTTCAGACCCCTTCACTCAGGACTTTGTTGAAGCACCTTTGGCAGTGATTACAGCCTTGAGTCTTGGGTATGCTCCTAAAAACCTGACACAGAGTTTTTTTTCTTCCTTACCAGACTTTGTAAGGCAGTGACAGAGTCCATTAGTACAATATGAATATGGTTAGTGATGGATCATGGAGTTCAGCAGGGTTACAGTAGATGGAAAGAAACTGTTCTTGAGCCTGCTGGTGTGAGAACGGAGAGACCTGTACCGCCTGCCTGATGGGAGGAGGGCAAACAGTCTGTGGCATGGATGTGAAGGGTCCCTGGTGATGCCACACACCCTGCGCAGACACCGCTTGCGCTGGAGGACTACGATGGCTGGGAGCTGGGTACCCATGACGTGCTGGGCGGTTTTTACCACCCGTTGCAGGGCCTTCCGGTCAGCTACGGAGCAACCACCAAACCACACTGTGGCACAATTAGTCTGAATGCTCTCGATTGTGCAGCGGTTAAAGTTCACAAGGTTCTTGGAAGACAGACGGGCCTTCTTCAGCCTCCTCAAGAAGTACAGGTGCTGTTGTGCCTTTTTGACCAGGGCTGAGGTGTTGAGGGACCAGGAGAGATCTTTGGAGATGTGGACACCCAGGAATTTGAAGCTGGACACATGCTCCACCTCAGTGCCATCGATGAGAACTGGGGCGTGACTGCAGCCTTTAGATTTCCTGTAATCCACATTGAGCTCCTTGTTTTTCTATGCATTGAGGGCCAGGTTGTTATCAGCGCACAATGCCGCCAGGCACTTGACCTCCTCTCTGTAGGCTGACTCGTCATCGTTTCATCGATTCTCTGCAGATCATCTCCAGCGGTCAGGTTGGTTGTGGAAGATCACCATACAGCCATTTTCAGACGTTTGAGAGATTTGATCAGGTTCAAGTCCAAGTTCTGGTTGGGCCACTCAAGGACATTCACAGACATGTCACAAAACCACTCCTGTGCTGTCTTGGCTGTGTGTAGTGTCGTTATCCTGTGGGAAGGTTCACCTTTGCCTCAGTTTGAGGTCCTGAACACGCTAGAGCAGGTTTTCATCAAGGATCTCTGTACATTGCTCAATTAATCTTTTCTTTGATCTTGACTCCCAGTCCCTGCAGCTGAAAAACATCCCAACAGCATTATGCTTCCACCACCATGCTATACCATAAGGATGGTATTGGCCAGGTGATGAGCAGTGCCTGGTTTCCTCCAGATGTGATGCTTGGCTTTCAGGTCAAAGAGTTGAGTCTTGGTTTCATCAGACCAGAGAATCTGGTTTCTCAGAATCCTCTAGGTGTTGGCATACTCCAAGCGGACTGTCATGTGCCTTCTACTGAAAAGTGGCTTCAGTACAGCCACTGTACCATAAAGGCCTGATTGGTAGAGTACTGCACTGATTGGTAGAGTACTGGATGGTTGTCCTACTGGAAAGTTCTATCCCCACACAGCAATTCTAGCTTTGTCAGAGTGGCCTTCTAGTTTTTGTTTACATCCCTGACCAAAGTCCTTATCCCCCAATTTCTCAATTTGGCCGGGCGGCAAGCTCGAGAAAGAGTATCGGTAGTTCCAAACATCTTTCATTACTGTGTCAGAAATCGTTCGGTACCCTTCCCCAGATCTGTGCCTCCAAACAATCCTGTCTCGGGGCCTTATATAGACAGGAGTGTCTTTCTAAATCATGTCCAATCCATTGAATTAACCACAGGTGGACTTCAATCAAGTTGTAAAAACAACTCAAAGATGTTAAATGAAAACAATTTCCAGTATCACAGCAAATGGGCGGAATACTTAGGTAAATGTGATTTTTTAATTTTTTTTTTTATAAATGTGCCAATACTTCTCATTATGGGTTATTGTGTGTAGACTGACAATGAAAAAAAATAATTAAATCCATTTTAAAATAGCTGTAACATGACAAAATGTTGAAAAAGTGAAGGTGTCTGAATGCTTTCCAAATGTACTGTAAGTGAAATCAGTGATGAGAGAGGAGAAAAAAGAAAGAGCAAAAGAATAGGCTGCTTTCCAACACGGTTGTGTGGAGGCACTGCGTGGGCTGCCAGGGTCTTTTATTCAGGCTTCCAATAATATTGGCTAATTGCTAGATTCTCTGGCTTCTCACAACTCACCGTGAGTGGGTGTGGAAGGGTTTATAGCCGAGGTATATTGCTGCTGACATAATGCCTTGCTCTGATATTCTCTCTTCCTCATCCCCCTCTCATTGGCGTGTTGCTGAAGCAGTTATTCCCATGAGAGAGGTTTCCCCAGAATCTACGTAAAAGGATTCCTACCCACGCCGTGGTCCTAGGAACATCTCATATTTATCCTCCCTCGTACACACTCTCACTCGCTCAAGCTCAGACACACTCCCTTCCTAACCCTTGTTATTAAACACAGTGGTCCAATGTATCTTTCCTCTCTCTCCTCTAAGTTTGCTGGGCTTTCCAATCTCTTTACCTCCCCCTCAAAACTGACAAATCCTTAGTAGGAGGCAGCATCTCCCTCTCACCGAGGCTGTAAGACCTTGTTCTGACAAATGAGACGCAAGGCCCATTGGGTAAGCGTGGGGGTATTGGGTTTAAGTCTCCCTTCCTGACACAATGGATGTGGATGGAAAGTGAAATAAGGGGCATTAGCAGCTGTTGCTCAGTGATGAGTTTTTATTCTGGGTTCAAGGGTTGTCAGAGAGGTGGAGAGTTGCAAGGTGGGATGTATGCAAGTTCATGTAATATGATACAGATAACTTACAATGTAACCTGTGAATTTTCTGTCATTTTTAATACAATCCTATTTTCAAAAAAGTTGGGATGCTGCGTAAAATGCAAATAAAAACAGAATGCAATGATGTGCAAATAATTTCTCTACATTTAATTGAAAATAATACATAGACAACATATAAAATGTTGAAACTATGAAATATGATTGTTTTTGGAAAAATACATTTCGAATTTGATGCCAGCAACACATTTCAAAAAAGTTGGGACAGGGGCATGTTTTCCACTGTGTTGCATCACCTCTTCTTTTATCAATACTCTGTAAGCGTTTGGGAACTGAGGAGACCAATTGCTGTAGTTTTGAAAGTGAAGTGTTTTCCCATTCTTGCTTGATATAGGATTTCAACTGATCAAAAGTTTGGGGTCTCCGTTGTAGTATTTTTCATAATGCGCCAAATGCTTTCAATGGGTGACAGGTCTGGACTGCAGGCAGGCCAGTTTAGCAACCGCACTCTTTCACTACAGAGGCATGCTGTTGTAATACGTGCAGAATGTGGTTTGTAATTGTCTAGCTTAAATAAGCAATGCCTTCCCTGAAAAAGACGTTGTCTGGATGGCAGCATATGTTGCTCCAAAACTTGAATATATTTCACAGCATCAATGGTAGCCTATGCAGATGTGCAAGTCACCCATGCCATGTGCACTAATGCACCCCCATACCATCACGGATGCTGGCTTTTGAACTCTGCGCTGACCCTCTCCTCTTAAGTCCGGAGGACGCAGCGTCCATGACTCCCAAAAATAACTTCAAATTTTGATTAGTCAGACCACAGGACAGTTTTCCACTTCACCACAGTCCATCCTAAATGAGCTCAGGCCCAGAGAAGGCGGCGGTGTTTGGATCTTGTTTATATTAGGGATGGGCACGGAGTGTCAAATATTTGAATATCCGTAATTAATTTAGTATTCGAGTACTTGTGTGTATTTAGTTTTGCCCTACATATTTGCCGGACCGCGTAAGTGGAGCCGGCCAAGAAGAGCGAATGTCTCTGAGTGAGTGAGTACCCCTTGTTCAATAGCGTAGTGGTTAGAGACGCAGCCTTTCACGCAATCGACCGGTGTTTGAGTCTCGTCGCAGACATAAATTACGCATTAGGATTTGTTTAGGATAGACAAAAACTTTGCTGGCTACAACCTTCAGTAGCTACATTATAGTAAGCCTAAAATTAAACTGTTTATGGTTATATTGCGACTATTTATGGTGGATTTACGAAGTACGCATCTGTTCATGCTTTTTGGGGTAACAGTCTATAGATCACAACCCCTTGCACAGTAAAAGAGGAGGTGTTTCCACGATTCTCGCTTTTCACTTAACGAAATACTTATGTTCAGCTATATTGATAGTTATTGTATCAATGTCCTTCACGAATTAAAAGAAAAACGAACATTGTGCCATGAAAAGAAATAGCTTTGGCAGTGTAAAGTTTATCTTCAGTCTTGCTAGCAATTGCTCAATTCTTATGACTATTCCAAGTAATAAGTATATACTAGTAGGCCTATTACTGGCAAATAAATGTTCATAGATGCTATCTGTGGTGGAAGTAAACTTAATAAGAAACGTTAGTCAGTTTAAGAAAATTACATAGTGTCAAGCCAAATATTCAAACTGATGATTCAAAGTGATGTTAATGCGTGACAAAATGATCTAATGTCGAGACACAATTTTCTGACAAGGTAGTATGTCCCCTCGTAGTTCACATAGCGTAGTGGTTAGCTATTCAACTGTAATTGTATGGACGACCATCAACAGTAAACTTTGTACAAAAGTACACTTTAGTTCCATTAATAAACATTCTGTTGCCTGCGTTTTTTGCAGCAAAAATGTAATGGCTGGGATAAAAGTGGCATTTGGAGACGATACGGACATGGTCTGTCTACCAGCAAGCCCTGTGGTCTTGCAGGATTACCCCCGTCCTTTAATGGTTTGACCCCAGTTCGATTCTCCTCTCAGACGTTATGATTTTTGCCTCTCATAAATATGTATCCACTTTTCAACCATCACACAACAATAATATTATACAGTAACAATATGAATCTCATATATTTACGAGAATAATTGTATTACGTGACCCTTTTATATTTTTATTGTTTTCTAAAGAAATGAACCAGCCATACAGTGATTGGAGTCATTGTTTTCATTATAAGTACTGCATACATTAGATATAAAAAGTCTACACACCCCTGTGAATATGCCAGGGTTTTGTGATGTAAAAGAATGAGACAAAGATAAATCATGTCAGAACTTTTTCCACTTTTAATGTGACCTATAATGTGAACAATTCAATTGAAAAACAAACTGAAATCTTCAAGGGGGAAAAATGAAAAATAAAAACCTTACAATAAACTGGTTGCATAAGTGTGCACACCCTCTTATAACTGGGGATGTGACTGTGTTCAGAATTAATCAATCACATTCAAACTCATGTTAAATAGAAGTCATTACACACCTGCCATCGTTCAAAGTGATTCTGATTAATCACAAATAAAGTTCAGCTGTTCTAGCAGGATTTTCCTGATATTTTCTTAGTTGCATCTCAGAGCAAAAGCCATGGTCCACAGAGAGCTTCCAAAGCATCAGAGGGGATCTCATTGTTGAAAGATATCAGTCAGGAGAAGGGTACAAAAGAATTTCCAAAGCTTTAGATATACCATGGAACACAGTGAAGACAGTCATCATCAAGTGGAGAAAATATGACACAACAGAGACATTACCAAGAACTGGACGTCCCTCCAAAATTGATGAAAAGACGAGAAGAAAACTGGTCAGGGAGGCGTCCAAGAGGCCTACAGCAACATTAAAGAAACTGGAGTAATCTTTGTACAAGAGTACACTTTAGTTCCGTTAAAAAATGTTCTGTTGTCCATGTTATTTTAGCAGAAATGTAATGGATGAGGTAAAAGTTGTATTCCTGCTGTTTAAATAGCGTAATGGTTAAAGACACAGTCTGCCACATAGGAAACCACGGATCAAAACCGGCCAGGGACAACAACGTTCATCCTTTCTAATCGCGGGCCGGCTGAACAAGGCTTGCCTGGTTTCTTTTCTGGTTTTTACATTGCCTATATGTATTTTTTGGTACAAATATATAGACTGAATATTATTTTTTTTAAATACAATTAAAATTCCAATCTCAAATTCTTACATATGACGATATATCATAAAATTTAATATTTAAAAAAATATATCATTTTTAACGTTGTTTTTATAACACATGCTCCTTCACACGTGTTTGTTGTTTAAGATAGTCAATCAAAGCGGTAGTAGTGTGGTGAGACCTAGTCAGTTAGAATGTTGCAATATATACAGCATGGCCAACTGTTAGCAAGTGGATGAAAGTTAACTAATTCAAGGAGATATCTAATTCCTGTCTGTTTTTAATGCCGTGCCGCCTGAGAGCCCAAAGATCATGGCCATCCAATATTGGTTTTTGGCCTTGTCCCTTGTGCACAGAGATTTTCTGTACAAGACTCTCTGAATCTTTTAATGAATATTATGTATTGTAGATGATGAGATCCCCAAACTCTTTGCAACTGTACATTGAGAAACGCTGTTCTTCAATTGTTGCACTATTTGCCTGCACAGTCTTTCACAGAGTGGTGAACCCCTCCCCATCTTTACTTCTGAAAGACTCATCCTCTATGGAATGCTCTTTTTATACCCAATCATGTTACTGACCTGTTGCCAATTAACTTAATTAGTTGTGGGATGTTCCACCAGGTTTTTTTTGCATTACACAATTTGTTCAGTCTTTTTGCCCCTGTCCCAGCTTTTTTAAATTATGTTCCTGGCATCAAATTCAAATTGGGCATTTATTTTTGAAGAAACAATTACATTTCTCAGTTTTAACATTCGATATGTTGTCTTGGTACTATTGCCTATTGAATAAAAGGTTTAAATGATTAATTCTTTTTTTCTTTACATTTTACACAGCATCCCAACTTTTTTGGGAACATGGTTGAATTTGAGAAACGCTTCAAACACTGCTTCTATTGAACAAACTGACCAATTTTCATAATACAAAATATTTGGCATTCATGGAACAAGTTCTCTCGACTAGGCATGCATATCAGCCAGCAATCGGTATCAGCAAATTATAGGCAAAAAATAATATTGTCCAGTTGCATTAATTTGTCCAATTATTTCAAACCTATTGTGCTTTCCAGCATTACTATACCACCCCATTAATTTTACACTTGAGTGCATGGCAAAACATCAGCCGCAACAGCAAGAAAAAAATATATTCCTAAAATATTTTTAGACCCTTAAATTGCATGGTACAGTTGTGCTCAAGTTTGCATACCCTGGCAGAAATTGTGAAATTGTGAAATCACGTGGGCGACACTTTCTATTGCGGGCCGGCTGAACTAGGCTTGCCTGGTTTCTTGTTTATATAACAAAGCCATACAGTATTTCAATGAGGTCTAGTTTGTTTTTTAACAACATGAAAGGCTGAGGATGTAATACACAGTTGTGCTCCTAAGTTTGCATACCCTGGCAGAAATTGTGAAATTTTGGCATTCATTTTGAAAATATGACTGATCATGCAAAAAAACTGTCTTTTATTTTAGGATAGTGATCATATGAAGCCATTTATTATCACAGTTGTTTGGCTCCTTTTTTAATCATAATGATAACAGAAATCCCCCAAATGGTCCTGATCAAAAGTTTACATACACTTGAATGTTTGGCCTTGTAACAGACACACAAAGTGACACACACAGGTGAAAACGGCAATTAAAGGTGAATTTCCCACACCTGTGGCTTTCTAAATTGCAATTAGTGGCTGTGTATACATAGTCAATGAGTTTGTTAGCTCTCACGTGGATGCACTGAGCAGGCTAGATACTGAGCCATGGAGAGCAGAAAAGAACTGTGAAAAGACTTGCGTAACAAGGTAATGAAACTTTATGGAAAAGGATATAAAAAGATATCCAAAGCCTTGCAAATGCCAGTCAGTACTGTTCAATCACTTATTAAGAAGTGGAAAATTCAGGGATCTCTTGATACCAAGCCAAGGTCAGGTAGACCAAGAAAGATTTCAGCCAAAACTGCCAGAAGAATTGTTCGGGATACAAAGAAAAACCCACAGGTAACCTCAGAGGAAATACAGGCTGCTCTGGGAAAGACGGCATGGTTGCTGCACCAATACCACAAAAAAGTCCGGTTACAATGTGCCTGACAACACCTTGACATGCCTCACAGCTTCTGGCTCACTGTAATTTGGAGTGACGAGAAAAAAATGAAGCTTTATGGTCATCACCATAAGCGCTATGTTTGGAGAAGGGTCAACATGGCCTATAGTGAACAGAATAACATCCCCACTATGAAGCATGGTGGTGGCTCATTGATGTTTTGGGGGGGTGTGAGCTCTAAAGGCATGGGGGAATTTTGTGAAAATTGATGGCAAGATGAATGTAGCATGTTATCAGAAAATACTGGCAGACAATTTGCATTCTTCTGCACAACAGCTGCGCATGGGACGCTCTTGGACTTCCCAGCACGACAATGACTCAAAGCACAAGGCCAAGTTGACCCTCCAGTGGTTACAGCAGAAAAAGGTGAAGGTTCTGGAGTGGCCATCACAGTCTCCTGACCTTAATATCATCGAGCCATTCTGGAGAGATCTCAAATGTGCGTTTCGTGCAAGAAGACCAAAGACTTTGCATTACCTGGAGGCATTTTGCTAAGACGAATGGGTAGCTATACCACCTGCAAGAATTCGGGGCCCCATGGACAACTATTACAAAAGACTGCATGCTGTCATTGACGCTAAAGGGGACAATACACAGTATTAAGAACTAAGGGTATGCAGACTTTTGAACAGGGGTCAGTTCATTTTATTTCATTGTTGCCATGTTTTGTTTTATAATTGTGCCACTCTGTTATGACCTACAGTTGAATGTGAATCCCATAAGAAATAAAAGACATGTATTTTGCCTGCTCACTTATGTTTTCTTTACAAATGGTACATATATTACCAATTCTCCAAGGGTATGCAGACTTTTGAGCACAACTGTATATAGATAATCGGTCGAGTTACAACATTGTTCTTAGGGTTATAGAGCTCCTGGTGCTATGGTATTCATGTGCGATTTGAGAAATAAAGATTACATTGTTCTTGTAGTCAGAGCCAGCGAATTAATCCAGCTAGCTTTATGCAGACCAGTTGCGTGAACAACATCAGTGTCCAGTATTGTAACATACCGGAGGGGATCATTGAAAGATTAATTTCTAGCACAAGATACTTACTTTTCAATCAAAAATATACTAAAGCCAGTTTTGTGCATGTGTGGTGGTTTTCAATGTTAGTTTGTGTTTAAACTGCAACTGCTAACAACAAAGTGAAATTAGGACAGTCAGACTGTAGTCAGCTAGCAAGAGGTGGCAGACAAAATAGATAGTAACCTAGCAACTGAACCGCAGCTGAACATTTTCGATATGTGATAATCAGTCTTAGATTAGACTCAAGTTAGGTCAGAAGATGTTTTGTAAATTGATCATCCATATACAATATTAGTTATTATTAGTAATAGTTTTATTCATTTGGAATCATTACACACCATACTCATTCGTTTGGTGTTATGTGGTGTAAATGGATCAGGCTTGGCTGCTAAAAGTTGTGGCTAGTCGAATTTTAATCTACCAGGCTTGTTGGCTGGTCAACCAAAAAGGGAACTTGATGCACTGCCTTAAAACAAACTGTGTCAGAGCGTGGACAATAGTCTGCGCTATACTATGGACAATAGTCTGGCAAATCAAAACAATACAGGCTAGTATGTAATATATCCGTTCTTGACCACTCAACATGCAGATGGGTATGGTGTGGCACATAAAAGCATATAAATCAGACACTGACAGTTGTAATATAATATAAATGTATGTTGATATCCAAATCAATATTGAGATATAACATACAGTTAGGTCTGGAAATAATTGGACAGTGACACAAGTTTTGTTATTTTGGCTGTTTACCAAAATATGTTAAATAATAAATATGGGCATAAATTGCAGTCTCTCAGCTTTAATTTGAGAGTATTCACATCCAAATTGGAGGAAGGGTTTAGGAATGACAGCTCTTTAATATGTAGCCCCCTCTTTTTCGAGGGACCAAAAGTAAATGGACAATTGACTGAAAAGCTATTTCATGGACAAGTGTGGGCTATTCCTTTGTTATTTCTTCATCAATTAAGCAGGTAAAAGGTCTGGAGTTGATTCCAGGTGTGGCATTTCGAAGCCGTTGCTGTGAACTCACAACATGCGGTAAAAGGAGCTCTCAATGCAAGTGAAACAGGCCATCCTTAGGCTGCAGAAAAAAATCCATCAGAGAGATAGCAGGAACATTAAGAGTAGCCAAATCAACAGTTTGGTACATTCTGAGAAAAAAGAACGCACTGGTGAGCTCTGGACCACAAAGGCCTGGACGTTCATGGAAGACAACAGTGGTGGTTGATAGTAGGATCCTTTCCATGGTCAAAAAACCCCTTCACAACATCCAGCCAAGTGAAGAACACTCTCCAGGAGGTAGGCATTTCATTATGCAAGTCAACCATAAAGAGAAGATCCACTGCGGCAATCAGGTGCTCCTTTTTAATAATATTTTACATACCAAAGTAAATCCCTTAAAAGGCACTCACCTGTGTTTCTTGGCCAGCTGTTGAGCCAAATTGAATGCTGTGGGGTCTCGATCTAGGGCCAATACTGTTACATCAGGTATTGCCCTCAGGATGGCCTTTGTGTGACCTCCACCTCCAAAAGTCATGTCCAGGAAAACCTATGAGCACAGTGAATAGGTTAGATAGCCTTATGTTAAGGATAGTTCTTTGACAGGCTTTAAATTAAATACCCTCTATCAGTTAACCTACAAAGTGTTAGTATGGGCATTCAGTGTCTTTTTGGTCACCCGCCTCTTTTGGCTCACATTCACCTGGAAGTGTCTCATTTGGCTGCTGAATGGTTCTTTGTTTAAAAAAACTTTAAATAACCTCAAAATCTATGAGAAAGTGCAAATCTGAAATGTAAAGGCAAAAAGTAGGCTAGAGTTATGTTGTGTGAAATGCATGTTAAAATAGGTTACATCTTTCCAGTCATAATTATTAGATCGCCTGCAGTTTTTATTTTTTTAAATAATGTTACTCCACTGGAAAAATACAAGTGGAACACAAAGGCGCTCTACCCACTTTTGATTGATTCTGCAGGGCAGAATCAATCTGCATTTGCATTTAGTCGTTGTTTGAGCTTAAAAAGTAAATTACAATATAAAAACTAAATTACTTAAATATACAAAAGCACTGGACACATGATACTGTGTAGTGCTGGGTCGTTCGAGAATGAACGTCTCTTTTTGAATGTTTCTTTTTGGTTGGGAACCAAATCGCATAGCTAAAGAGATTGGCTCCTTAAATAAGCAAATCACACTCATATCAAGGCTCGACAATAATGATAGCCCCAGGCCAGTAAAACGTAAGGGATAATAAAACTAGCAAGTCACTGTCCCGATCGGGCCTTTTGCAAAAAAAGATTAAGATTGAAAAAAATAATAATCGCATTATACACTCGACACCCTCCAGTTGTTTCGTAATCTGGCACACGCACAAATAAATACCTTGCAGCTCTGCTTGTGCTGTTGGCCAGTCAAGAGTTGAGCAGTGATGTGACGCGTGGCTGTCTGGTATTGTTTTTCAAATAAAACATTTAAAAACTTGCACAAATCAGTCAAGTAAAGAAGGCAGCGAAGCATAACTACAAGCTCAAACGTTAGCGAACGTTTTTAGCTCAGTGCAAAAAAATAACTGAACTAGGCTTGCCTGTTTCCTTTTCTGGTTATACTGCTGCTATGTAGTGTTATGTACACCAATCAGCCAGAAATATTAAGATCACTGACAGGTGAAGTGAATAACACTAATAATCTCAAAATCATGGCACCTGTCAGTGGGTGGGATATAATAGGCAACAAATGAACATTCTGTCCTCAAAGTTGATATGTTGGAAGCAGGAAAAATGGGCAAGCGTAAGGATCTGAGCGACTTCGACAAGGGCCAAATTGTAATGGCTAGACGACTGGGTCAGAGCATCTCCAAAACTGCAGCCCTTGTGGGGTGTTCCCAGTCTGCAGTGGTCAGTACTGGGTTGCACGATATTGACAAAATGTGATATTGCAATATTGATCATGAATACTGCAATTTCAATACTCTTAAACATAACATGTAAAAACTGCTATTTGCACTTGCCTTCATTGCACATCTATTTAACATAATTGTACCTACAATATACTCAACACTTGTACATTTTCAGTCCTCTTCAATTTGCACTTCTGGTTAAACGCTAACTACATTTCGTTGTACTGTTCAAAGATAATAAAGTCTAATCTAATCTAAAGTTTTTCTTAGGATATGCCCCCAAAATTAGTCTCTACAGTAGAGGAATGCTTGTCAACTCTCAAATAGGGCCAATCCAACAGACAAGCTACTGTTACTCAAAGAACACAGTGCATCGCTCTTTGTTGCGTATGAGGCTGCGTAGCCGCAGACCAGTCTGACCCCTGTGACCACTGCCGAAAGTGCCTACAATGGGCATGTGAGCATTAGAACTGGGCCACAGAGCAATGGAAGAAGGTGGCCTGGTCTGATGAATCACGTTTTCTTCTTTATCACGTGGATGGCCGACTGCATGTGCATCGCTTACCTGGAGAATACATGGCACAGGATGCACTATGGGAAGGAGTCAAACCGGTGGAGGCAGTGTAATGCTTTGGGCAATGTTCTGCTGGGAAACCTTGGGTCCTGCCATTCATGTGGATGTTACTTTGACTGTTCAAGCTCCATTTAGGGGCCACAGCAAAAGAGTAAACCAGGGACTTGCCGAAATGTCAGCTGACGATTATAGTATTATTAATAACTCTCATCAACACCAATCCACAAGCTACATACTATACCACATTTCGAAAAGGTCTTTATTCATTTATTAATAATAAACAAATCAATGGAAACACGTTTAATTATATGTATCTTAAATATCTTTCTCAATAATGATCTTAGAAATGTCAAACCAGAGGCATATGATTCTAGACATGGTTGGCCTACTTATTCAACCTTTGTTTTGGTGGAAAAAGTACATACTGATAATCATAAAACACATTTAAATCTGTATATCTTAAATATAGGTTTTGATATTACTCATAGAAACTTCAAACCTGATGCATATTATTCGAAAAATAGTGAGCCAACTTGTCCTTATGGATTTTTTTAATAAACAATATATCAATAGAAACAAGTTTCATAATTCTGTATATCTTCCATATCTTTTTCAATAATGGTTATAGAAACATCAAACCTGATGCATATTATTCTAAAAATAGCTAGCTTACTTACTCAACCTTGGTTTTGGACAAAAAAGTCTTTATGGATTTGTTAATAATCAATGGAAACAAGTTTATTTCTGTATACCATCAATATCCTTTTCTATAAAGGTCATCGAAAATTCAAACCTGATGTGTATTATTCTAAAAATAGCTGGCCTACATGTTCAGCATTTGTTTTGGTGGAATAAATCATCTCTGCATATTTGAATGAAGATTCAACTTTATGGAGGCTAATTCATCAAATGTATTACGCTAAATAATTACTTGCGAAACGAAATACCAACGATAATTGACTATTCAACAAATTAAATATCATTGAAACATAATGCAACTATATCTTGAACAATTCAACAAACGTATTACACTCTACTGTGTGTAATATCAAACATCCTACCATCTGTCTGTTAATTCTCTCTGCTTATTTTACTGAAGATTCAGCCATTTATGTAGGCTAATTCATCAAATGTATTACGCTAAATAATTATTCGACAAATGAAATACCAATGATATTTTTGACTATTCAACAAATTAACCAACCCCAACATTCCGTATATGTGATTACCACGGGGAGCATCTTAGTTACAAGACAAACGCAAAAAACAGACAAAAATAATTCTCAGTTAACCAATGCCAATTCAGCATTTAAAATAAAATGTTAAATTTTATTGTAGCGGGGGAAAAATGGCTTTTGGCTGTTTTCACCCTTTTTGCCATAATTTCATGAGAATATATTCCCTATCTTTTGTCTAAAACCATATTATAACAAAATTCAGTGCACATGGAAAGCCATGTGTTTGACTTAACTTCAAAAAAAGTATTACCCTCTGTGTATTGGTTCCCTCTTACCAGTCGTCCTGCGACGAGTCACAGAGAGAGAGAACACACACATTCCAACTTGGTGGAAAGACCACCCTTTGTAAAGGCTTATGGGCCCTACTGATTTACATCAAACATGACAAAACAAAACAGGCAATTTTCTTGGATGCCAATTAAAACATGTTATTTACCATCAAACTGCTTTTCAAATTAATATTCAGTTGGATAAGCCTGGCCATGAACAAGGAAACTGAAGTTTCCTTGATAAGTTCCAGCTTTCTTCAGTGTTCTGGTAGGATACATTTTTGAAAATAAACATTAAAGCTCCTGATCAATGATTACAAAAGCTTACGTTCAGTTGTTGTCAGAAAATCCTCCATCTTTGATTCCTGGATCCCATACATAGATCTCTGGTTGCCACTGCACAGCATGTGGGCAGAATGTCTCGGGTTCTGACCATTTGAACATCCTGACCTTCTCTTCTTGTGACATTCATTCTGCCAATGGCCAGGGATTCCACAATAGTAACATTCTCCTGGTTTCTTTTTCAATGGGCTTTGAGTGCCCTTAGATGTTTTCCCAACTTTCAAAATTTCCAGTTCCCTTTTCAACTTTTCAAGTCCTTTTGTTAACTTAACCAATTCAGCTTTTTGTTCAGCCAACTCTCTAACACTTTCTCCTTCTTCACAGTTCTTTCAAGAATATCTTTATTGTTCTTATTCCATTTTTGAATTTCTAATAACACAGTCAACAACCAACGTGTTTTTTTGTAATTCATCAGGTATTCTTTTTTGCTTCCCATGTTTTCTGTATATCAAAAAAACTCCAAAAATCTTATTTTTCTGGAACAATGGCATATTTCTGTATTTTCTCTTGGCGACAGCCATCTATTTTCAAGCTCTTTTTGATGTCATCAGCCAATGATTTTGCCATTTTCTCCATTACAATGTCTGGGGCTGCAGTCCCCGTTTTTACCACATTGTTGTTTTCTTTAAATTCAATTGTGCGGACACTACACACGTGTCCCCTTATATTCTGCTATCAATGACTTCCAGATAACATGAGGAAGGTTTCATCACTATAAAAGTGGCCTAAAAAGGGCATTTTAATACTCATGTTACTAACTAAATCTAGTGAGCGCTTCCCATCTCAACAGGGAAAGTTTGTTAGTCCGGCCTTCTCACTGTTAGTAAGTGGCCTAAGGGACTTGGCTTCTCCTGTGGAATCTAAAGCACACATCTTTTCAGTGTCAACCTTATCTAACTTCATACAGTATTTTTGTTTTACTACATGCTTTTAACAACAGCTATTCCGGCAGCCCAGATCCAAGAAATCAACTTTTAGGGTCACTCACTAAATATGAAGAGGAGAGTCTCGTATGGGTTTTGACAAGTGAGGTGAGGTCAGGAGTCATTTTTGTTGAAGCAGTGTGAGGTACTGCAGCAAGATGTTCGTCAGTGAGGCTGGATCTGTGCTTGGACTTGTTGAATTTTAGCATTGGGTGACAGTTTTTTGGCCGCATGCTTGCTCTGGAAGTGCCTCTGCAATTTGTACTCTAAAACTGTGATGTTTGCTTTACATATTAAGCAAGTTGCTTTACCTTCGACATCTGCAAATAAATAGTTTTCTGTCCAATTTTTTCTAAATACCCTTTTGTTATCAACTTTTCTTAGGCTCATTTTCAGATATCGCTAGCCATCAATTGCGTAAAGTATGAACAAATGATAGCTTACACGTGTGGATTGTGGTGCTGGTCCATAGCTACGTATCATAGCAACACAAATAGCTTGTTTCAACTAAAAAGTATTTTAAACAGACAGTATGATTCTACTGTACTTATTACTGGGAGTACCACGGGACATGCAGTAGTAAATAAAGTAATGTAATTTGCAGAGCTCGTCAAGTTTTTTTTTTTTATACCATTTTGAAAGTTTTGGATGTATCGCGGGCCGGAAAGAAAGACTCAAAGGACCGGATATGGCCCGGGGACCTTATCTTGCCCTGGGTTAGATGGTGGGATCTAAAGCATGAGAGTACATGACATTTGTTTTTACCAAAATGCATCGAATTGAAGAGGTTTCAGAAATTGCACAAATGACTATCCAGTCTGGAGAAAATGTGTCTTTATACAAAGGTATTTCATTAATTTCATAATGTTACGTGATTTTACATGCCTGGCAACTTTTGTCGCTTTCACACCAAGCATGTTTAGTCTGGTTGAATCAAACCATGGTGTGTTTTCCCCTTTAACCCAAATTTGTTTAGGGAGATGAGAATGCAAGTCTCATCTGCATTAAAGAACTGCACATTGGTCGACTTGAACAAGGTGGTCTCAGACAGCTTCTAAATGAACCATGGCACTGTATTGTTTCAAGTGAGAATGCAGTCTGACTGAAATAAAGTGACCCAAACATTCTGCCTGTTCTGGGTTGCATTCGTTATGTCTTGGATTTGTAGGGCAACCATCAACATTGTTCCAGCTAGCTACAGTAATAAGAGTCATGCATAACTGGCTAGCTTGCATAATGAGTGGAAGAGGACAGACCCAGAGCAGAAAAGAAATGAGCACACATCTCTAAAATTATGAAGAAAGTCCATAGAAAGAGGGGATTCAGTGAACAATGGGTAAGTGCTGTGCCAAAAAAAAAAATCCTCCAGCAACAGTACATAAAAGGGTGCACAGCAAAATTATCAGAGTCTATTGTCAGTTGTTAAGCAAATGTGTTAAATAGAGATGAATTTACATTCTAAAACTGTAATTTAACACTAAAGGAAACAATTGCGTAAGAGCGTTGGCATCACTGAGAAGAGTTGGGAGATTCAACTCCCACTGAGTTATGAAACCACACCCCGTTTACGCATCGCATGTATTCAAGAATTTATGGATTTTGCAAAGTAGAGACTTAGTGAAAGCACACAGCAAGTCATGCTCAAGATTAAAATTTTTAAGATATGTCCCAATAATGGTCTTCTTTAACAGTCAATCTGCTATCGATTGAAGAGTTACATTTGCCATATCAGTTACCTGTTTGGAAGTAAGTTAGCAATAATACAGCTAACTGACCTGACGATACATCTAATAACGTTACTAATAGTCAAAAAGGCCGTTATGGCCATTCTAGTTAGAAAGGCTCCTAACTCTTTTTTGTGTGATAATTTTATTAAAAATAAAAATATTGGCATAAACTATACACACATTTTGGAAAAGTCAGGGTCCTATAGTTACATATGTTTTATTTCAACAAAGTTATTACATTGCATAAACGTTCAAAACGACTGCCTTGGTAGTTCTAGTGTTAGTAGTACAAGACAGTACTTAGGCCAAATTGCAAAAATTCGACTGTCTTTATTAGATTTGGAAAGATTAGGTAACATTTCAGCTCTTTTGTTTATTTTTAGCCTAGTTATACGAATGTTATCCTATCCATTTCAGCATTTTTGATAGGACACATTTGAAGTACTGTAGCAGAGCAGCCTGCATTCCAGGTTCAGTGGCGGATTCAGGAGTCCAAGGATGGCGAAACTATCTACTTGGCAGGCAAAATTGTGTTCCTAGAACAAGTGTTACTCATCACGTTAATTCAGGTTCAGTTCCATTTTGTGTGTAGCAGAATCTTTCCAATGAGCCAGCACAAATAATAGCAGGACCCGGGCTCTGTTAGACATAAACGGAAAAGAACCTTAAGTAATGTCATTAGTAACACCTGTGCCATACTATTTCATATCAGAATGGCTGCCGTGAAAATGGTCAATTGTTCTGATCTTGGAACTGCTGTTTTGAATAAAATGTGCAGTTATCTAGAATTTAGGTGAAGTTATTTAATATGCACAATGTCATTTAAAGTACATACATGCTGGACTTTGTTTAATGTTTGCAGTACTGCTGGAATATTATTTTGGGATTTATCCTGTTGATAATTGTACTTATGTAACTCTTATTGTGGCTTTTATGGTAGCTTGGATAAGATTTACATTTCTTAACCTTAAAGGGATAGTTTGTCGAAAAATCATATTTTTCTCAAAGTCTACTCACCAAAAGAGAATCCTGAAGACACAGAGTCATTTTTTAAAACAATCCATCAATCAGCTCTGTCCCAGTCTAACATCGTCCAAATTCATGAATGGAACGGTTCGTCTCAGAATCGCAAAGCTGCATTGCAAGCAGAAAACTACTCTAAAACACTCCAAACAAAGACAAGTGGTGGAGTTCATCTCAAAGAACACGACGACATCGTATTCCTCAAAATAAAGTTTTCAATTTCACGATATAATTCTCATTTCGAATTAATGGGTACTTCCTGTGTTTACCACTCAGTTTTGGTCACAATTGTTTCAATCCATACATTTGTTGAGGAAGAGTAAGTGTATACAAAGTAGGGGTGTAACGGGACGCAGAAGTCACGGTTCGGTACCAAAAAGTTTAAGTCATGTTTCGGTACGATTTCTGTACAGTGGAAAAAGACATGCAAAACATAGCATTTCTTTTAATATATTACGAAGTTTTAAACTTTTCCCATTGCCACTGTAGTTAAAGCATGCACTGGATAGGATTTTTTCAGCAAAAAAACAATTACAGCATTTTGCAATTACTCACCGGTCAGAAAACGGTTCCGCAACCAATGCCCGATAGAGAATGAAGTTCAGAATAATAATATGAAAAATAGAATTACCAGTTCCAAAAATAGTGCTAACTCAGAGTTCAACATTATTCTTGGCCTTGCTAACGTTAGCTTAGGTTTCCTGGTTGCTAGCCATAGAGCTAGTCTAGCTGGGGATGTCCATCTGCCTTTTGGAATGTCGATTTGCTCATCGCTAGCCGCTTGTGGGCAAGTACACTTTGTTGTGTTTATCAATGCTGGGAGTTCAGGTTTATTAGCTCATGTAGGTGGTTAGCTAGTACATCTACACAGTATTGTGATGTCAATCCACCAAAGGTGGAAAAAGTACAAAGTAAATGTACTCGGCTGTGTTCACCAGTTTTGGGAAGTTCTTAAGTTAGAGCAAAATGACCAGAGAAACAGAGTTCATAACTAACCAGTGATATTAATTGGACATTTACACTTCCTTTTTATTTAATTGATCACAGGGTAGTTGTGAACTCCCTTTACCTGGTTACTTAGATCGTAATTAGATACTTCCCTAAAGTGGTGAACACAGCCGAACAAGTACAGCTGAGTACTTGTACTTTGTACTTTTTCCACCTTTGCAGTCCACATAGGTAGGATACCCGATAATTAGGTTAATGGAATTGCTCTATAGAAGATATATAGCAGCTGCTGTAGCTACTAGTGTCGTAGGAGCTGGCTATGTAGCGTATGTTTGTGTATTTTAATGACGACTTAGCTTTATAATACGAAGTGAAATGTCTGCCCGCTAATTAGTAGTATTGCCAAAAATGATACGAATGATAAAATTGTTGTCAATTTTGATATAGGAAATATTGTGTAGTAGGAACTGCTGTAAAGGGAACCAGCGGAAAAGTGTACCAGACATGCCTTTTCTGGTTGGCTGTTGCCCACTGCCGGCAAGCGAATTTACATGTTCTAAGCCAATGGTTCCCAAACCTCTCCTGGGGCCCCCCCAGCCATCTCACAGTTTAGTTTTTGCCCTGAACTAGCTCACCTAATTCAACAGGTAAGGGTTTGTTAAGTAGTTAATAAGTTGACTCAGGTGTGCTAGCGCTGGGATACATCTAATAGATGGAATGGCTGGGGGGGGCCCAGGACAGGTTTGGGAACCACTGTTCTAAGCTAATACAGTTGCTAAGTTACGGCTCCAAAATCTGCCTCCGGGGGGAAACTCATTTCGAATGTTAGTTTCGCACACAAAAAGTAATGTGTGGTTAAAACTAGACTATATTCATTCGGATCACAACGCATACCGAACCGAATGTCCTGTACCAAACGGTACGGATATGTGTACCGTTACACCCCTAATACACAATAAACGAAAGTTAGTATTCGCTAGCTAGAAAGCAAGTTACTGATTTCATCTTTGATATTAACCTCGGACAGTCAAACTTTATTCGCTTGAGAGAGAAAGCTAAATACATAGGCTATATATTATGTCCGACTCTGAATACGAGCAGAAGAACATTTCCTGTGGGATAGAGCCTTACTTGTTCTAACCATAATACACAGATGATTATAATAATTGAATAGAAGCTTGTCAGCAGCTAAAGGGGAGCGATGGTGAACACGTTAATCCCACTGGGGTAAATTTGGTTTTATGTTTTATATTCAGAGTTTGATCATCAATAACTCTTCCAAAAAAAACGTACAAAGATGACAGTGAAATATAAAGAATTGGATGAGGGTAGAGACCAAGGTACACCCTTTGATTTTCTCGAAAATCAAACTTTTCCTTTAGCGGAGCCCAAAATGTTGCGATACGCTGTCGAACGTCGGTTCAGTAGTTTAGAGACCGTCAAAGTGCAATACCACTGATTGAAAATAACAAAGAATATTTTTTATTTTGTGTCAACTTAATAACACCTGCCCCTGTAAAGGAAAATCATAGGTACAGACACTTCGTTATTAAAGAAACCTATAGTTCTCAACATATATTTTTGTTGTTAAAGCTGACATATTTCCTTTTTTGTATAGATTCCTATAGAGAGGACATATCTAACATCTAACACCACTTGTGTTTTGGTCAATGACCATAAGATTTGCCCTTTTACATTTCGGTGACTATATCAGAATTCACCCTTACATACAATGTTTTTTAATAGCTCACTATCCTTATAAGCTAGAGATCTACAAACAGTTGTGGTGTGTTCCTTTAACTCTCTTCTGAAAGGCACACCTTTTTCCAAATTCATTATCTTGATTTTATTTAAAAAAATGCCTTACAACCCTATTACCTAATAAACATGACAGTTTAATAGCTTCCTATCCAGATGTCATGTACCTCTAAAATCAGTTGCATTTTGGTCACTGACCTTCCTTGACTAGAGTACGTACCATAAATTTTCCATTTTCAATTTTGTTGATTTTATCAGAAATTATCCTTCTATACAATCCTTTTTATTAGTTCACTTTTCATATGAGCTAGAGATCTACAAACCAGAGTGGTGTGTTCCTTTACCTCTGTTCTGAAAGGTACTTATTTTTTCCAAATTCATTATCTGTATTTTAATTTTAAATATTTCTATTATGATAACTCTATTACCTAATTAACATGAACTTTAACAGCTTCCAATCCAGATGACATGCAGCCCTAAACCCACTTGCATTTTGTTCAAAGACCTTGCTTGTCAAGAGTACACACCTTAGATTTTCGACTTTCAATTTCAGTGAATTTACAGGAATTAATCTTTCTAAAGAACATTTTTTTTGAGCTAGAAATGTACAAACAAGTGTGGTGTGTTCCTTTACCTCTCTTCTGAAAGGTACACTTTATTTTTTCAAAATTCATTATCGGTATTTCAATTTAAAATTACATGCATTATTAAAACTCTATTACCTAATTCACATGAACCTTTTTTAATAGCTTACAATCAAGATGACATGTATCTCTAACACCGCTTAGATTTTGGTCACTGACCATCCTTGTCTAGAGTACATCCCTTAGATTTGCCATTTTAAATTTTGTTGATTTTATCTGAATTTTTCCTTCTAAACAATCCTTTTTTAATTGCTCCCTATCAATATGAGCTAGAGATCTACAAACAAGTGTGTGTTCCGGTAACTCTCTTCTGAAAGGTACACTTCTTTCCAAATTTATTATCAGTATTTTTTTTAAACATTTGTATTATTATAACTCCATTACCTAATTAACATTAACTTTTTTGCCGGACCGCGTAATCGGAGCCGGCCAAGACGAGTCTCTGAGTGAGTGAGTGAGTGAGTGAGTGAGTGAGTGAGTGAGTGAGTGAGTGAGTGAGTGAGTGAGTGAGTGAGTGAGTGAGTGAGTGAGTGAGTGAGTGAGTGAGTGAGTGAGTGAGTGAGTGAGTGAGTGAGTGAGTGAGTGAGTGAGTGAGTACCCCTTGTTAAATAGCGTAGTGGTTAGAGACGCGGACCTGCAACCAATAGGTCCCGTGTTTGAATCTCATTACAGTCAAAGCAAATTATGCATTAGGATTTGTTCCGGATAGATAAAAACTTGGCTGGCTACAGCCTTCAGTAGCTGCGTTAAGCCTAAAATAAAAAACTGTTCAGGGTTATATTGCGACTATTTCTGGTGGATTTTCGAAGTACACATCCGTGCATGCTTTTTGGGTCAGGATAGACAAAAACTTGGCCCTAACGCTGGCTACAACCTTCAGTTGCTATGTTATAGTAAGCCTAAAATAAAACTGTTTATGTTGCGACAATATCTGGTGGATTTTCGAAGTACACACCCGCACATGATTTTGGGGGTAATATAGGCTAAATAAAAACCACTTGGGCAGTAAAAGAGTAGGGGTTTCCATGAATCTCTCGCACTTGACGAAAAAGTCAGTTATCATCACCTATGTTGCTAATTACTCTATCAATGTCATTCACAAACGAAAGAAAAACAAACGTTTTGTGCCATTAAACAGGCAGTGTTAAGTTCATATTCAGTCTCGCTAGGAATTGCTCAAATCTTATGACTACTCCAAGTAGTAAGTTAGATACTACTCTATTACTGGCTAATAAGCTGTTAAAAAAGCTGTTAAAACGGCTAGTGGCAAAAGCCATACAGTTCATAGATGCTGTTTGTGGTGGAGCTAAACTTAAACGTTTCAAACATGGTGTGATGTTAATGTGTGAAAAAATGATCAAATGCCAAGATGCATAACATTGTGGTGTTGTGGTTAAAGACACAGCCACTCACGTGGGAGACCCGGGTTCAAATCCAATGAGGGCAATAACATTTTTGATTGCGGGCTGGCTGAACCAGGCTTGCCTGGTTCCTTTTCTGGTTTTAATAGCTTCCTATACTGGTGACATTTAAAATAAATAAGAGGTGTACCTTTCAGAAGATAGGTAACGGAACACCTCACACTTATTTGTAGATCTCAAGTTCATATGGATAGTGAGCTATTAAAAAAGGTTTGTATAGAAGGATTAATTCTGATAAAATCAACTAAAAAAAAAATAGCAAATCTCAGGGACATACTCTGGACAAAACAAGACCAGTATACAAATTTCAACTGGTTTTAGGGGTACATGTCATCCAGATAGGAAGCTATTAAAAAAAGATTATGTTAATTAAGTAATAGAGTTATAATTATTTAAAAAATAAAATACAGAAAATGAATTTGGAAAAAAGATGAGGTGTAACTTTCAGAAGAGAGTAACCAGAACACGCCACACTTGTTTTTAGATCTCAAGCTCATATGGATAGTGAGATATTAAAATAGGATTGTATTGAAAGATATATTCTTATAAATTCACCAAATGGAAAATCTAAGGGGCGTACTCTAGACAAGGAAGGTCTGTGAACAAAATGTAAGTGGTTTTAGAGGTGCATGTCATCTGGATTGGAAGCTATTAAAAAAGGTTCATGTTAATTTGGTAATAGACATAATAAAACTAATATTTTAAAAATAAAATACAAATAAAAAAAAGATGTGTACCTTTCAGAAGAGTTACCAGAACACACCACTCGTTTGTAAATCAAGCTCATATGGATAGTGAGCTATTAAAAAAGGATTGTATAGAAGGTTAAATTCTGATAAAATCAACGACATTGAAAATGGCAAATCTCAGGGACATACTCTGGACAAACAAGAACAGTATACAAATTTCAGCTGGTTTTAAAGGTACATGTCATCTGGCTAGGAAGCAATTTAAATTTTTTTTATGTGTATTAGGTAATAGAGTTGTAATAATACAATAAAAAATAAGATAATGAATTTGGAAAATTAAGAGGTGTACCTTTCAGAAGATAGGTAAAGGAATACACCACACTTGTTTCTAGATCTCTAGCTCATATGGATTGTGAGCTATTAAAAATTAGTTGTATATTAAGATAAATTATTGTAAATTTACCAAAATTGAAAATGGCAAATCTAAGGGGCGTACTCCAGACAAGGAAGAACAATGAACAAAATGTAAGTGGTTTTAGAGGTACATGTCATCTGGGTAGGAAGCTATGAAAAGGTCATGTCAATTAGGTTACAGGATTGTAATAATACATGTAATTTTAATATAAAACACATAATTCATTTTGAAAGAATAAGAGGTTCCTTTACCTTTCAGAAGAGAGGTAAAGGAACACACCACACTGATAAAATCACTAAAATTGAAAACGTCAAATCTAAGGGGCATAATCTAGACAAGGTATGTCAGTGACCAAAATGTAAGTGGTTTTAGAGGTACATGTCATCTGGATAGGAAGCTTTTGAAAAAGTTAATGTGAATAGGTTTTTGGAACTGTGTCGTTCAATATAACTGCTGCGCTCTGCACTTGAACCATCTTCCTCGCCTTGAGTGCATTCATTACAGGAGGCCATCTTGGGGAATTGACTTGGGGAAAAAAGGAGGTCTACCTTTGTGAGGATAGGTACAGGAACACACCACACTTGTTTGTAGATCTCAATCTCATTTGGTTAATGAGCTATTAAAAAAGTATTGCATAGATGGATATACAATTGTTTTGAGAGGTACATGTCATCTGGCTAGGAATGACGCATCTCTGTTATGACGCATCTCTGTTATGAGTTGTAATAAGGTAAACATTTTTACAAAAATGAAGATAAATAATTGGGAAAATGAGGGGTGTTTTGTAAAGACAGGTAACGGAACATAGCAAACTTTTCTGTAAATCTCTAGCTTATATGGGTTTTGAGCTATTAGAAAACTGTAGTTTTGATCAAGAAATTAAAGTAGAAGGAAAAACAGCAATTATGAGGGGGGAACTGGGAAAAGGAAGGTCATTGACCAAAGTATAAATTGACTTAGAGCTAATATGTCTCTTCGATATCATCATCATCCGTAAAATGATTTAAGCTTAGCCTATTTGTTTTTTTATAAATTTTAGTATAAACAAATAACAACACCTTTTCTTAATTGTAAATGTGGAGAAAAAAAGGGAAGTTGGCATGATGAAAGAAAATGTCTAAACAAATGATTTCTGCCGAATGCACATTTAAGACAGTCCCTTAGCCTCATCCACGTAAAATTCAAAGGGTGTAAAAAACAAACAAAGGGTGTACCTTGTTCTAAGTGAACGTAGGTCACGATGCTCTGTAAAATGCTTTTCGCAAACTTTGTATGTCTCGTTGGCGAAGTCACTCCATTGATTCCCCCAATATGACTCAGGAGAGGCAGATATACTGCCCCAATTGCAGAGCAGATAGAATTTAAATTGAAACAAAAAATCCCTGGAACATGCAAAGTGTGTTCAAAATGTGTTCAGGCAGAAGTCGGTCCAAAGGAAATCCAGATGTTCAAAGTTCAAACATTCTTTATCAAATGCACTGAATAACACAGCGTCATCCTGCACAATGAAATTCTTGTGATATGGCACAAGATATCTACGTATTAAGAATTAAGAAATATATAAAGCTAAAATAAAGCAAAAAATATAGCAATAATACAGAATATGACGCGCTAAATCGTAAACACGTTAGGCACGCTACGATCAAAGAACGTTAGAAAGCGATCACCAACTGTTGAATGGGCTTAGTATTTCAGTGATTGGGAGCTGGGAGGAGTGCTGCGTTCGTTGTGATTGGGATCTGGAGACTATATGTCATCCTGGTGATGGGGTTCAGAGATGGAACTGTGAACAGACCTTACAGATATGGCAACAAGCGAAACCTCAAGTGTCCTCTCCCACATCCCTTGTACCTGTATTATGACCATGGCATTTTCCACAATTACAAATATTATTCTGATGTCCACCAACAATTATGGGCCAGCTAGGCGAAGCAACCTATCTTCACATAGCTTGTTGAGGTTGAACTTCACGCACACCTCGATGACATCACTGCCAAAGAACAGAAGCAGTGCCCAGTGGCTATAGGAAATAGTTTGCTAGGGCTAGTTTGAATTCAGACAATTCCGCCAGCTGTTTAATCAGTGTATAGTTTAAAAAAATTGATGCTACCGTGACAGTTTGAAGTGTCTTGGAGTAGTTTTCCACTTGCAATGCAGCTTTGCAATAGCTTTGCAAAATGAACCGTTTCCATTCATGAATTTGGACAATGCTAATAACGCTAATTACAGACTGAGACAGAGCTGATTAATGGATTATTTGAAAAAAAAAAGGCTCTGTGTCTTCAGGATTATCTTTTGGTGAGTAGACTTTGAGAAAAATATGAATTTTGGACGAACAATCCCTTTAATATATGGTTTATAATGACTTTTATTGTTCAATTGCAAGTCACCTAAATAGAATCTTGTCAATTCAAAATTTTCAGAGAATGCTTGTGAAAGTGAAGTACAGAGAACATCAGAAATATGACAAAGTTACTGAAAGTGATGGGACCTATGATTACCAGCAGTTCCACCAAGCAGGTTGGAGATTCTTTGAAATTTTCCAGTAAATGTTGATCTTGCAACACAACCCATTGAGTAGTTCTGAACACAGTCACTAATGTATGCGATACCACTCTTTGCAGTCATCAAAAAATTGGGTCTGCCTCCTGACATTAAGATAATTTACAAAGATTCCTCGGGAACAGAAGTGGACCCGGACATCTTTTCTAAACTGTTGAATAAAGGGGAGGATTTGTTGAAGGTCTATGTGAGTGATGGTAAATAATTGTAAACTATTGCACAAACGTTATAGTTCTTATATGTTAGGTGTAAGTTTTAATGATCTACGTAATTGACAGTTTTTGTTCATTGAGGTGATTCAAGTGAAAAAATATTTATCTTTGTTTTAAAAGCTTTTTAGGATGTGTCAGTGTGCCCCGAAGCATCATACCCTTCAGATGCCTCCTCTGTCGTTCTGGATGAAAGGCTGGGTGAAGACCCCAAGCAAGAAAATTAGGAGATGACAAGAGTATTACAGAAGCAGCCAAAAATGTAAGTGCTTTTGTTAAATTTGTTAGGCAAAATCATATTTAATTAAGTGTACTTGAGTGTTTATTGTTAAAGTTGGAGTCAAATTGGTTGTGCAAGGTCTAAGCACCCATTTTGGTAGTCACAATAATGATTAGCAGTGATTTTCAAAATGGCTGTTTGACTCCAAGCTGGGTTGGAATCTCATTCAGGTATGCATGCTTTTCTTTTTTCATATGCATAGATGGTCACTGAAGTTCTTCAAAAAAGGCCGGGGGGAGAAAATCTTTCAGGAGTACCAAAAAACAAAGTCTCTGTCAGATGGAACCAGAAGACAGCTTGTGAATATGTTGGTTGCTGACATGTTGGAGGTGCATGGGTATGTTTCTAGGGGGTTTTGATGGTTAAAATGCATTTCTCATGTCACTATACCTACCTTTAACAGTTTATGCTATTATTTCAGATGAATTCCTCCCCAGGCTCTATGAATCAAGTATTCCCAAGGTATTGTGACCTTGTTCCCACACCTAGAGGACCCATTGGCGAAGCATGGATATGTAAGTTTGGTATTGTGGACTGAACTGCAGTTGTTAAATGTAAAGCATTGTCAAATCAGTGACTACTAAAAAATGTTCTATATATTTTTTCTTTCAATAGGATTATGATCCAGCATCGGGTTCAGGGTACCTTTCTTAAGACTGTGCAACTATGTTTTTCTGATCACTCAAGGTCTCAGGTAGTAGCTAAAAAATGCAATGGTGGTTCAAAGGCTAGAAGAGGCTCAGCAACAGACTTATGTGTGAAGAGGCGTTATCTACGATGAATCATTCATCTGATGAAGCACTAGTTGCAGAGAAAATGAAGGCCACTTTTGTCCATGATCCTGACAAGTCTCAAGACGTCATGGACGCCTTCCCAGGATTTCTTGACATAACTGGCCTTGCGTACATTTATTTGGGAAATTTATTATTTGTTATTTAAAAAATGTAAAGAGATGCCAAGCCCTGCCCATGGTGCACTGTCATGTTGTAAAGTGTTATGCTTCTTACTAATGTAGAAACATTGCTTAAAGAACTGGTTAATTTCATGACGCAAATCAGGGTAGCGCCTGGTTTCTGGAGGAGGTGTGGGAGTAACTTTGGTTAGAGGAGTTGACCAACCCTGACAAGTATCTACCTCATCATCTGGTGATAGATTGAGCAGGACTACCTGAAGCTTTTTGGAGAGGAGACATCTGGGAAGTTCTTAGCCAGATGGCCAACATTCTTCAGACCACACATCAAGGACTAGTACCCTGTCACCATGTTGTGAAGCTAATAAGGTCTGCACAAGGAGACAGTGATGGTGGTAAGTTCAGTTATTTTGAGATTTTATCATGTCAGTTTTTAACTCCTGTTACATGCTTATGACACGACTTACATTTACAACACTGAAATGTTTAGGATTGGACCGTGATATTGCTTCACTCTGCTCGCTGCTGCTTCTCAGTCCTCCAACATCAAAGGGTCACAAAAAGTCTGCAAAAATCAAAAATTGGTGAGGTATCTGCAGGTAAGTTCCTAATGTTAACAGTTTTTCTTAAGAACTCAGAACAAATAGATGCAGAATATGCCAAATGGTGCAATTTCATAAGTAAGCACTGTATTCTTTACATGTCACACTTTCTATCCAAAGCAAACACTTTCACCTAGTGTGCTGCATTGCAAAACACCTCCATTGTGTGCTCGTGACCTGTGTTGTGTTGTGTGAACAATTAAGGTAATTCTCCTTCCAGTAATATTTGTGGTCCTAACCTAACTGATAGCCGTTTGATGTCACCAGAGAACATACCATGTCGATTACGAAGTGTCAGATGTAATTTGTTGTGTTTTGAAAACATGAGCCATAGTGCAGGGAGAAATGTGTGTGCAATAAATGGTGTTTAAAATAGAGAAAGTGTTAAATTAGTTTAAACTGAACTGTACTTTAGTTTTTTAAATATGCTAGTGCATACTAGTCTCCTTTTCACAACAGATAAGAACAGTTTTTCAGACGTTTTTGTTGCCTTTACAGGTTGGTGCAAGCATTCAGAGCTTCTTGTCCAGTCTGGAACCTTCTCAGCCCTTCCTGCTGAGCATCGGCGAATATAAAAACAAGATTCAGAGGTTCTATGTCATCATGGACAATAAGGTAATTCCTTGCACAGCACATACATCAGTAGCAGCATTTTACAAGCTATTTAAAACACTTTGTTTTCGCAACATCAAATTGCCCGGCACTTGATGGTTTTTACACATTCATCCAAACAACTGTGAACAACAAAAGAAAAGCCAAACGTTAGGGAATTCAGGGCCAGGTTTCTGAATCTGACAAACTAATCTGCTGTGCTTCAGTCATGGTTACATGTTATTTGCAAAACCATACACCAGATTTCATATTCAATTTGTCGCCATCCTGGCTTATATCCAGGAAAATGTTTGCATTGTGCAGAGGATGGATGCACATCAGTGTTTGGAACTTACTCTGAATTCAAAAAGCATTTTGTTCAAATTCATGGAAATAGGCTTCCTTCCAATTCCTTTGAGATAGATGGTGATAGAAAATAGATGGTCTCTGAGTCACACAGTGGATGTGATTGTCATGCTGGGGTTCCGCATACCTTTGACAATAATCTAGCATTGAATAATGAGGATTAAAGTGGAGGATTGATATAGCAGAGCTCTTCTGTAACTGAGATTAACTTGAATGATGTGTGTGCTTCTGTAGTTGCAGTTAACAAGCTTCAGTGGTAGCTCATAGCACAGATCGGGCGGTAGTTGTGTCAACTGAAGAATGGGTTGATGACATACAAACAAAAAAAAGGAGGCCATTCTCAGTAATATTCCATTAGAGCTTCGTGAGGCAGTTGGGAGATCTTTGTTCCATTGAAAATCCATTGACAAAATTTAATACAGAAGCTAAACGGCAAAGATACTATGGAGACAAGTGGAAAATTGTCCAACCAGTAGAATGTTCTAGGTGTTAGATGTTAGACATGACAGAACAACTGTGATATAGAGACATATTCCTGTTACAGATAAGGTTATTTTCTTTTGAGAAGAATGCTTTACAGCTTCAGCTGTACTACGATGACTTTGAGACAGCTAATCCCTTGGTACCCAAAAAAGAATCCACAAACTTGGTTGCATGTATTTTATTTTGAGAAATCTTGCTTCAAAATATAATTCTGTGTTGATAAACATTAAACTTCATTTGCTTTTTGCCGGACCGCGTAAGCGGAGCCGGCTAGTAAGAGCAAATGTCTGTTACTGAGTGATTGACTGACTGACTGACCGAGTACCCGTTGTTAAATAACGTAGTGTTTAGAGAAGCGGACCTGTAAACTATAGGTCCCGCGTTCGTATCTCCTCACAGGCAAAGCGAAGTCCGCATTATGAATTATTCCGTATAGACGAAAACTTCGCTGTCTAAAACCTTCAGTATCTACATGATAGTAAGCCTGAAATAAAACAGTTTACGGTTATATTGCGATGGTTTCTGGTGGATTTTCGAAGTACACATCCATGCATGCGTTTTGCACATCCGTGCATGTTGTAGCCAGCAACACATTTGCTGGCTACAACATAAAGTAGTTACGTTATAGTAAGCCTTAACTGAAACTCTATACGGTTATATTGAATTTGTTTCTGGCATGGAAAAGTTAAACTTTAGTCATGCTAGCAATTGCTCAATTTTTATGATTATTCTTAGGACGTTAGTATATACTAGTAAGCCTATTACTGGCTAATAAGCTGTTCAAACGGCCAGTGGCAAAAGCTAACAGTTCATAGACGCTATTTGTGGTGGAGGTAAACTTAATAAGAAACGTTAGTCAGTTTAACACAATGCTCAATGGTGTTTAGTGACTGGTGAAATGTGTAATGCCGTGGCGTAGTGGTTAAACGAGGAAGACCTAACTTCAAATCTATTGAGAGCAACAACATTTATTAATTTTTATTTCCACGATTCCCTCATTGTTTCACTTGATGAAAAAGTTAGTTATCGTCACCTTTATTGATAGTTATTGTATCAATGTCATTCACGAATGAAAGAAAATTACGTTGTTATGCCATGAAAGAAAAAAAATATGTTCTTATGCCATGAAATAGCTTTGGCAGACTCGCTAGCAATTGCTCAATTCCTATGACTATTCTAGTCAGTTTAACTGTATTAATATCATTCACGAATGGCCAATTAGCTGTTAAAACAGCCAGTGGCAAAAGAGGATTTGGTCAGGATAGACACAAGAAGCTATACTGACACCCATTGAATGTTCAGCTCTGTTGTGTAGTGGTTAGCGACACAGCCTTCCACGTGGGCGATCCGGGTTCAAATCTCAAGAGGGCAATGCTTTCTATTGCGGGCCGGCTGAACTAGGCTTGCCTGGTTTTTTGTTCATACAGATGACATATACTGTATATAATTCACAACATTTTGGAAGGTGTGGCACTATATGAACTAAAACTTGTTTAGCACTTGGTTAATACTAAGACAATTACACTTACTCATTTGTGTGAACGGATTCATGCTTTCAATTACGGATACCTCGAAAGAAAACAATTCGTCCATCTGCCCGAAAAATGGATGAAAGATCTTGATTTAAATGCCAGTCAGGCATGGTGTTTGTTGCGCAACACAGCTCACATTTTTGGAGATCTTTGAAAATACGAGCTCGGTGTGGCACTTGCTTTTACTTTTGTTACAAATTGTTCTCTCTCATGAAACTGAATGCATGGCTTGTTTTCTTAAGCATTTAATTTCAGATCACCATAGCCTTTTCAAGACAGTATTCAAACACAAAAGACTGATACCTAAGCACCATTTTTTAGTTCACTATCCTCGTTGTATTAGAAAAATTGGCCCCCTCATGTTTGGTGCATGAGGTTTGAGGCTAAACAATTTTTTCCGACACTCAATTAAAACATCAACAAAACTATGGTGAAGGAACATCAATTACACATGGCCTTTTGAACATAGACCAATACATATTGAGATGGTTTGTAATTAAGAGGGGTGTGAAGTCATATGTCAGGGTCGTGATCTGAGTGTGCGTTGTGATGCTTATACAACCAGCTGGATTAAATATTTTGGGCAATGATTATCACATTGGTTTGTTTGTCTGTTGTGGCCTTCAATCTGATATGTTTGTGTTCAAAAAAATTATTAATATAAATTTCAAAGATGGCTGTGCATATTTTCTGCTTCGTGAAGTAGTAACTTGGGGTTTTGATTACCATTTCAGTGCATTTTGTAGAGAGGAGAGATCAAGACCATTTGTTCTTGTCAGTGTTGATGGTTTATATCATCACAAAACTTTTGACCAACAATTTTCTTACAACTCTGATGGAAACATATATATTGTGTCTCACTGTCATCTTTGCTAAATGTTACACCAGTTATACTGTATACAGTTTAACTGACTTTATAATAAAAGTTCTATAAGTGTATCTTTTCTGTGTATGAATTTATTGGATGGTCTGAGAAACTTTTCATACAGCATTGTAATGTGAACATCCTTTTGAAAAATGAGGAAGTGTTCCAACAACTGTTACTTATTTTGGCCATGGGGTTCAGTATGGAGAATAGTATTGAATCCGTTTAACATTGTAATGACTTATCAATATAAATCAGTATGGCACCAAACCATTCAGGGTAAATCATTACTCAATTAAATGATTGAAGTTAAATTAACACTGCACTGGAGTTCATTGCAGTTTAACAGTGTTGAAATATAACTCTATACACTAGTGTACCAAGTAGATAACATTTTCTATTATTAAGCAGTTAATTTTTAACTGCGCATAGAGTAATTTTAACAATGAATTTGAGTTGTATTATTCAAACTTTAGGAAGTGTTAAATGAACACTGCAAGGATTGGGACCAAAGAAAAACACCAGCACAGTGTTGAAATGAACTCAGAGTTAATTTACCACTATAGAATTTGCTGTGTGTGATGCATTGCAAAACGTGGCAACTTTGGGAAAGAATCAAACGTGCCCAAATTCAACATTGGTGAAGATGCAAATTGGTCCACTACATTTCAGGCAGTGTAAAATGATGTCAGACTAAATAAGAATGGAAAAAAAGTATCAACTTTGCAGACTAAGCAAGAAAATTACCTTAGAATCATACTTTTAATACTTCACAAATGAACAAAATGACGTGCAAATTTGACACTGACAAACAGATAAACTAAGATCAATAAAAACATCATGTCAAGATCAATAAAAAACATCAATTAATAACCTAGTTCGAGGTGTGTGGACAGACATTATCACAGTTATCAAAATGACCGAGTTTAGGTTAGATTTTAGGACTACAAATGAGAGATTCTAATGAGACCAATGTGACAGCTTTGTTTTCATTGCTGTCTAGTTAGGTTATCAACACATATACTAGGTGCAGTGTTCAGTAAACACCAGAGTATGTGAGCGGAGTTGAGCTGTTGGAAATCACACTCATCGCTCTTGAAGCAAAGGTTACGCACGGCTACACATCTTTCCAATCGCTCTGCTCAAAAAAGCTGTACGCTCTCAGGAAAAATAATTGCAGCTCCAAATTTGCTCCATTCAGTTTTTGTTTAGTCATAATTCAAACAATCTGTCAACTGATTATGTATGTCAAGTATCATTTTTTTAAATATAACCAAGCCATATAGGCCAGTATTTTAATGAAGGCAAGCTTGTTTTTATTAGCAACATGAGAATACAGCATAAGTAATCATTTCAAACAGTCTAAAGTCAAATGTAGGCTAAAGAAACTACAAATCACATGCTTTGAAATATTAAGCACTCAGCATAACTAGTGTGTATACATTGCGCATATTGGTTGTAAAAAAGAAAATACAAAATTGACTTAAAATTAAATAATAACATTATGCTAAATTTCTGTCCTTAGAACCTTGGAATTCACTGTTAGAAACATGAGTTTAGCCAGAGTATGTGGCTTCATGTTCATGCGATGGTGCATGATGCATTTCTTCTCACTGCTGTACTTCTCAACTTCTCCTTTTGTGTCCAGCGAGGACCGTTGCAGCTGAGTAAAATTCGAGCCATTACGTATCTGATCATTTATTTAGCAACTGTGTGTTTTATCAGTTCACTCCTCGCACCAGCCAAATTGGGGCCGCTCTGCTCTGCTTACATACTCTGGTAAACACATAATATCTGGCTTTTTTTCGGGCTTTATTTACACATGGTAACCAACAACATCCGAGCAAAAAAAAAATTCATTTAAAATTAAAACAGTAATTTACCCTTTTTGGATAATTGAACATCCCAGCTCACCCACCCCTTAGAATTGCGTTTCGCAAACTGGCTATGGTATACCCAACCACATTCCAGATCCCTAAACAAGCAAATTGGCTTCCAACTTTGATCAACTGTAGTGACCTTGGTTAATTCTGAATAAAAGCATTTGGTCATAGAGGACTCCACTGTTTAATAGTGCAATTCAAAGCAAAGAATCCACTATAGGAGGAAAGGAACTTTCAAAAAAAATCTACGTGTTGAAAGGCACAAGTCAGGGGATGGATAAAAAAGATTTCAAAGGCTATGTCTATCACTTGGAGCACAGTTAAGACAATTATTAAGAAGTGGAAGGCATATGGCACCACCCAGACCTTGCACAGATCGACCTGGATGACCTGGCAAGGAGGGGAACCATAACAGAGGTTACTAAGCTGCCAATGGCAAATTTTAAGGAGCTTTTTATTTGCAACTCTGCCTAGAAGGCCAGCATCCTGGAGTCGCCTCTTCACTGTTGACATTGAGACTGATGTTTTGCGGGTACTATTTAATGACGCTGCCAGTTGAGGACCTGTGAGGCATCTGCTTCTCAAATTATACACTCTAATGTATTTGTCCTCTTACTCAGTTGAACACCAGGGCCTCCCACTTCTCTTTCTATTCTGGTTACAGATAGTTTGCATTGTTCTGTGAAGGGAGTAGTGCACAGTGTTGTACGAGATATTCAGTTTCTTGGCAATTTCTCTCATGGCCTTAATTTCTCAGAACAAGAATAGACTGATGAGTTTCAGAAGAAAGTTCTTTGTTTCTAGCCATTTTGAGCCAGTAATCAAACACACAATTGCTGATGCTCCAGATACTCAACTAGTCTAAAGAAGGCCAGTTTTATTGCTTCTTTAATGAGCACAACAGTTTTCAGCTGTGCTAACATAATTTCAAAAGGGTTTTCTAATGATCAGTTAGCCATTTAAAGTGATAAACCTAAATTAGCAAACACAATGTTCAGTTGGAACACAGGACATAGTGGTGGCTGATAATGGGCTGGTTGAAACAAATTAAAATATATATTGAATAATTTATTTTCTAATCACATTTGGACCGCAACAGAGGTGTGTGTGTGTGTGTGTGTGTGTGTATATGTATATATACACAACATTTTGAAGCTGAAAGTCTGTACCTTTGATATAGAAAAGAGCAAATATTTAATCAAGAAGTTAGACAAAAACTTTCAGAAACTTTCATGAAATCATCATTAAGGCAGAACACTCCTTCAATACAACCTGAGTAAGTTTAAATTTCAAAGGTTGAGCCATGATGTACTTACATAATGAAATTTTTTTTGCGTGCAACTTGTTGAAAGTGTATGCTCCCTAACTAATGAATTTTTAAGAATCAAGTTGTGTTTGGCTTATGACGCCTCACTTTCTTCACACTGCGTATAAAACAGACAGAAAATTAGACAATGGGATATGTCTACCGTTCCCCATTAAAACATTATACATGCCAATCGATAGTGATGTGGTGTGTGTGTGTGCATGTGAGAAAAGGTGATCAATGGTGTTTCCTTCTCCCATCTTAAGCAGAGCAGCAGATGCAGAGGGGGTGTGGGTAAGTGGGATGAGTCATGTGCATAATGAATTTGCGTGGTGTGCCATACAATACAAGAGAAAAACAACAAAAATACAATCAGTAAAATATGTTGGCCTTGTGCCAATAGGGTAAGCATATGCTACAGAAAGGCAAAACAGTGTTCTATTGGGGCATGCACAGAAACACAAATAGGGGCAATTCTTAGGCTAAAGATGTAGAATATGACATTAGACAATGGTTACAGAGTGTTAAGACAATTTTTGCTAAAGCTTGTGAATTTTTGAATTTCTGCACATTAAGAAAAATGTGATCAAAATGGCATTGAATTACTAATAATTGTATGTTTAATTTTCATATTTAAAACATATAAAGTGATTTAGAGCAATAATTCCATACACCATTCTTATTTTCTCAATTAAACATTTTGTGAACATTTTGTGAAGAATGTTAGCAACCAAGAAATAAGAGGGATATCGTTTGCCCATATTTGCCATTGTTTGTCTAACAGCTAAACGTGAGATGATGATATGCTCTTAGTCTTAGTTTGGTATGCACTTAGCCTGAAGTCTCTTCAAATTCGTCACACCTAGACCCAAAACAGGGGGAGAATCATTAGAATGAGCATGCTTCAATTTACACTACTACCAAGACAACAAAAAGAAAAAGGTGAAACGCTAACAACAGATAGATTCTTGTCATTTATTAATCATCTGTGATCAAAAATCCAAGTACTGAACACGTTTGCAATGTTTGCAGATACCAATTTTGCTAGTGGCTGTTTCCAGTGTAAATTCCAAACTGCAGACATTATTGTGGTTGATGTTGAGTCCTCAAGGCACAGCATGTCTGCCTATCATCAACAACTCAACTCATCAACACATTTCAAATAGAATACATGTATTATGATATGCCTTTTAAATAAAATTAATACAAATGAATAGGTTACAGTTAATGCTGTCAAACAACTGAAATGATTAATCACAATTAATTGCAAAAGCTTCTGTAGTTAGTCACAATTTGAGAATGTGTTCAAATTTGTATAAATGAACACTTCTGTTTAAAAAGCAGGGCATCATGTTAAAGGCATTGTTTTATTGTAAACTATGAACAGTGCTTGATTTGCAATGAAATATGTGCAGGAGCTGTCTTTTTCCAAAAATATCAGCCCCTTTATCAGCCCCTCTATCTGTAAAGCTGCAGGCATGTTATCCAACAATGAATCCCACCTATGCTTTTCATGGTTTTTGCCTTAGAATTTTAGGCTAAAATGTGTTTAGAATGGGGTTCAGGAGAGGCCTGGAAACAGTTGGCTTTTCTAATAGGTTTTTGGCCACAACCAAATAGGTATATGTTCATTAAATGATTCTCCAATTCAAACAAATGCAATAAAGGTTGCTTAAATAGGCAAAGGCATAAGGGAGGCAAGGGTAGCTAGAGATGTTTATCCACAAACATTAAACAGGAAAGATCTGTAATTTATTCATACATAGCAGGGAAATTGTTGATTTCGCTATTATAATATTTTAGTGGAAATGTGACTGGCGACAACATTAATGCTTAGGTTAGGCTGGCAACAACATACAATAAGTCTAACTTTTCACCCCATATATTGGGTGAAACTGGTCCAATATATGGGTGTGAAATGTTAAGTCCTTCTAGTCCCATTAGTATGAATGAAATGCATCTTCTAGCGAACTAATAATAGGTCAGATGCCTGTCAGTCACAAAGCAAGGGAAATCTACTGGTTTGACAATTTGCTGTCTGTCCTGCCTTCTAGTACCTGAGTGATTTGAGTGCACCGAGGTTACAGTCCAGTTTCCTTACACAAAGGCAGGGGGCATCGTCTGAGGCAACTCCGGAATACTCAGCTAGTCTAAAGGCCAGTTTTATTGCTTCTTTAATCAGGACAACAGATTTTAACTGTGCTAACATAAAATTGCAAAAGTGTTTTTTAATGATCATATAACCTTTTAAAACAATAAACTCGGCTTAGCAAACATAACGTGCCCTTGGAACACAGGACTGATGGTTGCTGATAATGGGCCTCTGTACGCCTATGTAGATATGCCATTAAAAATCTGCCATTTACAGCTACAATAGTCGTTTACAACATTAACAATGCCTACACTGTTTCTCTGATCAATCTGATGATATTTTTAAAGACAAAAATTTGCTTTTCTTTCAAAAAAACAAAATTTCTAAGTGACCCTGTACTTTTGAACAGTGGTGTATATACGTTGTAAGAAGATATGCTCAATAAGATCAATCCAAAGGTTTGAATATCAGGCATCTAATGAGAATATACAGAGACAACATGCTCTGACTCAGGGGGGAGGTTAAAATTGGTACACACTACGTTGATGGATACTCTTAGCATGATGGTGCACACAGCCTATGAATATCTAGGCTGTTTTAGGGCACCCAAAGTGTGATTTCTTAACAAGCGCAAACCCAGTTATGAAGATTGTGTACGTGCTGATTAGGGATGCACCGATACAAGTATCGGGCCGATACTGGGATCATGTACTTGTACTCGTAACTCATAGAAATATGCCGATACCATGCGCCGATACCACGTCATGGAAGCATTAAGTGAAACTCGATGGTTGTGTCGCCTCTGGACGCATAAGTATAGAATATAGAACTCAGATAGATAAAGCGGGAAGATGGAGATGTCAAGCTCTGTGGAAGTAGAGTGCAAGCTCAAGAGGAGCAAAGGAAATTGCAAGAGGAGGAAAGGAAAAATACAAATTTAACAAGCAATTTGATCAAACATTGTTAGACAACACAGCACAGAGTTCAATGAGTATGCTAATGCTAGCAGCGCAGAACCACAGCAACAGCTAACTTTGCAGAACCACAACAACAGCTAACTCCAACACTGGAGAAGCAAAATAAAATGTTCAGAGACAGCCCGCGGGCAGAAAAAAATGAACGAGCAGAGCAAGAAAAGATTAAATGAATCGCGCACATTTTACTATCGCACGAGCATCAGAGCAGAGAAGCAACGTCCTGCACGTTCAGAGTATCAAACTAGCTAGTAAGGTCAGGGAATAGTAACTGGCAGTGTCTTTGTATGTGCACGTTTGTGTTGACCTGTCAGTAAGTGTCTGTCACATTCATATAAAAGTAGCCATCGTCTGAGCCACAACTCAAGGACAGAAGCTAGCTAGCTAGATAACTTTCACAACTCGATAGCCACTGTGGATTAACGTCATGTAGGTAACGTTAAAGATTCGGCGGCGGCAGCAATCAGACCTCCGGTTTTCGTATTTTGCCTTCAAAAACAAAAGTCTGCAGTAAAACGTTATATACATTCAGCGGCAACAATAAGACTTAAGATGTTCGTATTTTGCCTGTTGCCACTGGCTGTTTTAATAGTTTATTAGCCTGAAATAGGCCTACTAGTATCTCACTACTTGAAAAAGTCATAAGAATTGAGCAATTGCTAGCGAGACTGAAGACGAACTTTACACTGACAAAGCTATTTCATTTCATGGCACAACAATGTTTTTCTTTCATTTGTGAATGACATACAATAACTATCAATGTAGGTGAAAATAACTGACTTTTTCATCAAGTGAAAAGAAGAGAGAATCGTGGAAACACCAGAACCCGGTCCACAACATGTATATAGAGAAAACGAAATGTAAGTACTCGTACTTGACCTAAAAAAAAAGTGGTATCGGTGCATCCCTAGTGCTGATGTACCAATAATGGCTAGCAAACGCTTGTTGGTTTAAAAATAAGAAAATGTACTTGTTAAGTACATATGGGAATGTGATTAGAGTAAGTCTAAAAATATTTCCACTGATGTACAAACATTCTTGAACACCTTTGATGCTCCAGAGCGCCTTTGGTGGTCAAACCATCACAATTCATTTCAAGTTTAAGGCTTAAGCACAGGAGACAATTCAGTATAACGATGTCTATAGTCGTTATCTATTCTCCAACAAGACAAATATTTATCCGATAGGCCATCCAACTATATTCTTTTGAGATTTTAGACCTCTAGACACCTACTTCGCCATTGTTATGGTTACCGTAAGTGATCCCGTCTTACCCTACAGCTTTGGTAGCAAACAGTTCTGTCTCTTGTGTAGATTATGTGCAGAATCTGAAAACCAAGTTACTGATTGTTCACATACTGATTCAGAAAGAGCATTAACGGGTACCTGGATTTCTATTTTCTGAAAATATTCGAAGTCTGGAATTTCACCATGACAGATAACCTTTTTGCGGATTACATGCAAATATTTCTGAAGCACAAGTAGGAAGCGAGTGGTTTCCCGGCATCACATGTTCACAATAAAGAGTGGTATATTTGTCATTATTTTGAAAAGGAGGGGATGAAACTTGACAGGGATAATATTGCCGTAAACATCGCTAGGTGATCTTTGGCAAAACTGAATGAAAATTAATAGTCTTTGTGGTAAGATGGGAGAGAGGGCTAACCTATTGAAGACGTTGTTAATAACTAATGCAGGAGTTCAACAATTATCTTTTTCCAGTGAAATAAGTAATTTTTCATTCATCTCAGACATAGTTGCATGGTACAGTGACGTTATACAAGGCAGATACTGATCAAACCACATAATGGCAAAATTTGTATTGCCCCTTTTACAACAACTGAAGCTAGACTCGAGTTGTACCCACTTTTGGAGAAGATTTATGCTAATTGCTCTAGACTTTCCTGTTTCGACTAAACATTTGGTACCAAGGACTTAAGGAGGGGCTCAGGTGGGGAGGGAGGGGTAAACTATCAACGCGTTTTGGTTTTCCGGTTACGAAAAATAAAAGGTGATCTTTTTCTTGTAGTAAAATAAACAATAACGCCATGCTCAGTTTGTTTACAATACGACGTTTGAACTTGAGTAATAAAACTAATTTCTTCCCCAAACTCCTGCGACCGGCTCCTTCTCCACCTACACCCATGACACTGCAACTGTAACCCAGTGTATTCATTATTTAGTTTAATAAGTATTTTGTCAAAACCATCCCCCCCTAATATAAGAATTTGGGAAAATTCTGAGGTAATTGTGTTGTTATAGGTTCTGCAGGCTACGTCTCGGTCTCAGCGCTCCATTTTTCTATTGAGTCAATGGCATCGTATCACCTTCGGTCGTTCCAACTCTTTCCGTTCTGAGTCTTTCCATCCCTGTACTGTTGCTTTATTTTTCTTTATTTTATCAGGGATCCATTTATTAGCTCGGATGAAAACCATTACAAGAAGCCTAAAGCAAAAATTACACATCGCTATTTGAATAGCACTACACGCCGCTTTTTCACAGCACGTAACGCGTCAACCCGCAAACCCCACCCTAAGCCCTAAGTCCTGAAGTCCGGGGCTTGGCACCAAGTGAGAGCCAGGCTACTCGGCCACGGCCTAGTGGCGCTAGCCTGTGTCAGTGGAAACAGAACAAATGCTGGACTTTAGAATAAAACACGAGTGTTTGACACCAGTGGAAACAAGTCAATTTTTGGTTGACTTCACCGATGAGTTACCAGAATGTGACAGCATCGCACAGATTGTTTGTGGTGGCCCAAAGACATATGGTTACGAAACTGTTAAAAGCAAGATTTGTCTCAAAGCAAAAGACAATACCTTAAAGGGATAGTTCGTATAAAAATCATATTTATCCAAAAATTCACTTACCAAAAGTAAAGTCCAGAATGTACACAGAGTCATTTTTCCAACCATCCATTATTCAGCTCTGTCCTCGGCTGTAATTAGCATTCTTAGCATCGTCCAAATGAATGGAAGGAATGGAAACTGTTCATCCCACTACACCAAAGCTACATTGCATGCGGAAAACTACTCCAAAACACTTCAAACTACATTTAGTAATCTGTCACGGTAGCATCGATTTTTTTAAACTGTACAGTGACCAAACAACCGTCGGAATTTGGTCAATCCAAACTAGCACTAGCGAACTATATCCTACAGCCATTCACACAGCTTGTGTACTTCGGTGATGACGTCATCAGGGTGGGAGTGAACTTTAACCTCCATAAGCTATGCGAGGAGAGAGTTTCTCTAGCTGGCCCATTATCGTGAATATCATTGTTGGACTTCAGTTTTCTTTCTATCATTGTGGAAAATGGCACAATCGTGTTTTGTTTGCAAAGAAAGCATACAAGGGACCTGGGGGAGGAGACTTGGTGTTTCACACATTGCCATATCTTAATCCAGACATGTAACACTTCATTGTACCATTGACATAAGATTTAGTTAGATTTACAGGTATATTGACTCTTGTGAAAGCAACTAAAGTGGTTAAATAAATGAAATCATATACATTTGTTGTCTACCATTGTCTGATTAACTTTGTTGACATAAACTAAATAGAAAAGTTTAGTTTTGAGCTACAGCCTCAGGGTCAACATTTGTGCACCATAAACAATGGACTAGATGGTAGGTTTACATTCAAGGGGTTTAGCAGATTAGCTCAGTTCAGATACCCATGATTTAATGAATAGAAATTAGACACTTTTTGCATGTTGCTCATCATACTATAGATGATGCAAAATCATCATCTTTACTCTGATGTACAACAGGCATAAACAGTGCATTTTGGATGTACAACCACGTTATGAAACTTAGAAACATGGTTGGCCAAAATGCCTGCCTGATTGGCTATGTCCAGCCAAGTATAGCAACCTAGATTACTGCTTGAATCAAAACAGAAAGATAGCAGGTTTGCCTATAAAGAGATCGTCTGATCAAAAGACATTGGGTATGGACTCGACAACATAAAAAAAAACTTACAGTCGACAAGGGACATTCTAAAACGCAAATTAATTTGAAAGGGGTTAGCTAACAACTAGGCGTTTGTCTTGCTAGGTTGGACAAACACTTTGATGCTAAATGTAGTTTTTAGTATGCCTGATTGTTTTTTAAGCATAAAAATATAAAGCACTTAATTGCCCCGTGTATGGAATTTGCAATCCAAATAAATAGCCATGCCTTATACACTTCGTTGCTGATGTTAGGTAGCTACTTACTATTTTGAGAGCTGGCCATTGGGTCCCACTAGCCTAGAACGTCTTTCCAATGTAAAAAAAAAAAAGTCTCCAGCAACCCATGAGTTATCAGGGAGGCGAAATCCGGACGATCAATCACACAACTTGGAAAGAGTTCAGCTTCAGGTACTGGGTCATTCATGGTCTCCAGCATTGGAATGAATAGTTGCCATTCGTTGCAACAAAAGCATTAGATTGCACGATCCACAGCAAACACCATCATCCACCGGACATTCTGGGCAAGGTTTGGGGATTAACTGGTTCACAATTGTCAGCTGCTGTTCTAGCCTCTAGTTTGGTCAATTCATCCTCTGTGTATTCTGGTTCAAAAAAGTAAGGTTCTATCTGCCGAAAAAAGTATTTTTCCTGATCATGTTTATGTATTTTCCTTTGTCTCTCAAGCAAGTAAACTTTGACTGTCCTTTGGTGAATATCAATGACAAAATAGGTAACTTGCTTCCTAGCTAGTGAATACTACCTTTTCTTTACTGTGACGTATACACCTCCTCTTCCTGAAAGAACGCACGGATTGATGCGATTGTGAACAAAACTGACCGGTGAACACAGGAAGAACCTGTTTATTTGAAATGACAAATGCATCGCGATACGTACAACTTTTTTCGAGGAATGCAACATCGTCATAGACTGAGTGAAACAACACCACTAGTCTTAGTTTGCAGTGATTTGGAGTAGTTTTCCACTTGCAATGCAGCTTTGCTGTACTGGGACGAATCGTTTCCATTCATGAGTTTGGACGATGCTAAGAACGCTAATTAAAGCCGGGGACAAAGCTGAATAATGAATGGTTGGGAAAAAAATTACTATGTCCATTCTGGACTAACTTTTGGTAAGTGAATTTTAGATATTATTTTTGGACGAACAATCCCTTTAAACTGCAACAATCCAACTATTGTACATTTGTGGACTCTCACAAGGTTGGTTGATAACTTTGTACAAGGCAAAGGTAGTGATGATGACTACATCCTAGCTAACGCTGACATAATAGAGAGATAAAAGAGCGTTTACATTGAACAACAGAGTTGGGTCTAAGTGCATCAGTGTTGTGTAAAACAACTGTGTACTGCTCCTCGATTACTGCACAAGGCATCATGGGTACTAAATCACAATCTGGCATGGATAGTTATCGTAGCGGTTTTGAACCATGACTGACCTGGAAACTCTGTAAAATGTATTTTGTGAAAATGCTGTTGGATAATGCTAGCATTGTTATCTAAGCCCAGAATACAGTCTGGGTTCATTCATTCTGGCAACCCCTGTATCACAAAATGTTCAAGCTGAAGGAAATTACTTATACAGAAGGCCTGCAAGCATCATTGTGTGATGACCATCTGTTACCAAATAAAAATAACCGTTTAGTTACTGACGATTTAATGAAAAGTGCATCAGAGTGTTCGGAGATGGAGAGAATATTGTAAGTCAATGAAAAGTTATTTTAGAATCGGCTTCCACAGACCTCATTCTAACACTCCGTGGCGAAATAACTTAATCTAAGGGGCCGTTATATGCCCACGACAGATGCGCATTGCCGGTAAGTAAACACAAATATCCAATATAGTATTCAGTTAGGTCCGGAAATATTTGGACACTGACACAATTTTTACTTTTTACACCACCACAATGGATTTCAAATAAAACAACTGAGATGCAATTGAAGTGCAGACTGTCAGCTTTAATTCAAGGGGTTGAACAAAAATATCATATGAAACGTTTAGGAATTACAACCGTTTTCCTACACAGTCCCCTAATTTCAGGGGCTCAAATATAATCGGACAAATCAACACAATCATAAATAAAATGTTCATTTTGAATACCTTGTCGAGAATCCTTTGCAAGCAATGACTGCTTGAAGTCTGGAACGCATGGACATCTCCAAACGCTGGGTTTCCTCCTTTGAGATGCTTTGCCAGGCCTTTACTGCAGCTGTCTTCAGTTGTTGTTTATTCATAGGTCTTTCTGCCTTAAGTTTTGTCTTCAGCTAGTGAAATGCATGCTCGATCGGGTTGAGATCAGGTGATTGACTCGGCCATTGCAGAATATTCCACTCCTTTGCCTTAAAAAACTCCTGGTTGCTTTCACAGTATGTTTTGGGTCTTTGTCCAACTGTAAATTGAAGAACCATCCAATAACCTTCGCTGAATATGGCTGAATCTGAGCAGACAATATATCCATATACACATCAGAATTCATCCGGCCGCTTCTGTCTTCTGTCACATCATCAATAAACAAGTGACCCAGTGCCTTTGGAAGCCATGCATGCTCATGCCATCACACTGCCTCCACCGTGTTTAACAGATGATGTGGTATGCTTCGGATCATCAGCCGTTCTAAGCCTTCTCCATGTTTCTTCTTCCCATCATTCTGGTACAGGTTGATCTTAGTTTCGTCTGTCCAAAGAATGCACCAATGTTCCAGAACTGGGCCGGCTTTTTAAGATGTTTTTTGGCAATGTCTAATCTGGCCTTTCTATTCTTGAGGCTTATGAATGGTTTGCACCTTGTGGTGAACCCTCATTATTTGCTCTCGTGAAGTCTTCTCTTCATGGTAGACTTGGAAAATGATATGCCTACCTCCTGGACAGTGTTCTTCACTTGGCTGTATGTTGTGGAATAGGTTTTTCGCTACCATGGAAAGGATCCTACGATCATCCACCACTGTTGTCTTCTGTGGACGTCCAGGCCTTTTTGTGTTGCAGAGTTCCCCAGTGTGTTATTTTTTTCTCAGAATGTACCAAACTGTTGATTTGGCCACGCCCAATGTCCCTGCTATCTCTCCAATGGATTTTTTTTTTTTGCTGCCTAAGGATACCCTGTTTCACTTGCATTGAGAGCTCCTTTCACAGCATGTTGTAGGTTCACAGCAACAGCTTCTAAATGTGAATTCCATGGAATCAACTCCAGACCTTTAACCTGCTTAATTGATGAAGAAATAAAAAAGGAGTAGCCCACACCTGTCCATCAAACAGTTTCTGAGTCAATTGTCCAATTACTTTTGGTCCCTACATATTAGGGGGGCTACATATTCAAGAGCTGTAATTCCCAAACCCTTCCTCCAATTTGGATGTGAATACCCTCAAATTAAAGCTGAGAGACTGCACTTTAACCGAGGACGGACTAGGCTGCTGTAGGATACCATGTGGTCTGATTTCAATGAAAAATGGTGTCAAAAACATGTTGGACAAAAGGCAAATTATTTCATTTTTCTGTTCACATTCATTGTGATGTCTTTTCTTACACAAATGTGCATTGTGTTTGCACAGAACATTTGTATTGGGAGTATCACTCCGTATGGTTGTGTTATGGTCAGAATACAATTATATATAGAAAAAATCTGATTTCGCTTATGAAATTATTTACTTTATTGTGCATTTTTCCCTAAAACACTACCTTATAAGAACATTAACATGCATGCTTATATTAGCTGAGGCTCTTTAGAATCATTTGATACCAAATACATGATGATCCATTAACATTACATATTGTTTATAAGCCCAAATATAAAAGTAGTGAAACCCGAAGATTTAAAGCGTAGTCCCCAGGGGGTTAAGGCCATATTCATTATTTAACTGTAACTTGAATATTTTGGTAAACAGCCAAAATAACAAAACTTGTGTCAGAGTCCAATTTTTTCCATACCTAACTGTATATTGCCAGGAAAAACACTTCTGTTGCAAAGAAAAAATGTAAAGAATATGGAGGACTGCTACTATCTTTGCTAAGCATAGCAGTGCCGTTCATAACTAGTCTAATTGCATCAAGATACAGGTTAACGACTTATATCGAGATACAGGTTAACAACTTGGATCACACGCAGAAAACTGCAGCACCAGTTAGAAAACTAAATCCAAACCACCCACTGCTGATTAGACAATTTGTTGAAAATGATTTGGACACATCGATTCGCAATAAACACTGCTCAAAAAAATTAAGGGAACACTGAAATGAGTCATCAGGTCTCGATGAACAAAATACACTGCTCAAAAAAATTAAGGGAACACAATCATCACAGTATTACACCAAGTCAATTAAAATACAGGGATATCAATCTGTCCTGTTAGGAAGAATAAGCGATTGTGAATCAATGTCACCTGTTTTGGTGCAAATGAAAGTGATAACAGGTGCACTGAAGAGGGAACAGCAAGACAACCCCCAAAAAGGGAATGGTTTTGCAGTTGGTGGCCACAAACTATTGCTCTCTCCTTATTGTTCCTGACTGATTCTTTTCTAGTTTTGCGTTTTGCTAGTGTTCTTGTCACTACTGGTAGCATGAGGCAGTACCTCCAGGCGTAGGCGGAAATCCCGAGGGGGACGGGGGGACACGAACCCCGCATCCTGGGGAAAACTATGATTTGTCCCCCCCAATATATCACTGTAAGCATAACTATGTAATTTCAATAATATTAACATGACCCAATGAGAGCACCTATGCTGATTATCGATGCTTAATATCGCATATTTAAGTTTCAGAAGATTGCGACCTACCTCGCCCTTTGCCTCACAATGATTTGATCCACTGCCCCCCCAGCCCTGAGAAGCAGCACCTCGTGCAGGTACAGTGCATGGCTGGAAATCTGACAGTCTGTCGTTGGTGGCTGACTTTCAGTAAGTAGTTCTAACCAAAGATATGTTATACATTTCTTTACTTCTAACACTTAATACAATAAAACATGACCGTCACCAGCCTTCATTTTCACTACATTGAATTACAGGTCACACTTTATGTTAGCTAGCGGTTAGCTGACATTGCTAGCTAGCTACAATAAAATCAACCAGTGTTTGCAGTTGTTTGAATTTGAGTAAATGAGAGAAGCTTATAGTGCAATGTAGTGCTCCTTAGCTGGCAAGGTGACCGTGTTTGTGTCTACCGTCTGAAAGACACTCAATGCACGTAGCTATTGTGAGGTTAATCCAGTAAGTTTTATGTTGGTAGATTTCACACAATAGCTGAATTTGCAGAGCTACAGTAGTGAGCCAACCAATGGCGCAAACTAAAACAGTATTACAGCACTACATTTGGTGTACCCCTCAATAATTGCTCGAGAAAATGTCATGTAATTGTCCCCTCTAAAGTTGATATCAGATTTTCCGCACTGCCTCTCAGCCCATTCAGACTGCACAAGTAGTCCAGTGCCTCCAGGATGGCGCATCCATACGTGCCGTCGCAAGGTTTGCTGTGTCTCCCAGTACAGTCTCAAGAGCATGGAGAAGATACCAGGAGACAGGTCGTTACACAAGGAGAGCTGGACAGGGCCGTAGAAGGGCATCATCCCTGTAGCAGGACTGGTATCTGCTCCTTTGTGTGAGGAGGAACAAGAGGAGCACTGCCAGAGCTAAACAAAAACTCCAGCGGGCTACCTGTATGCATGTTTCAGACCAAATTGTCAGAAACAGACTCCATGAGCCCAGCACGGTGCAGCTTGATAGGCATTCGCCAGAGAACAACCGTAATTGGCAGGCCCGCCATTGGTGCCAGAATTGGCAGGCCCGCCATTGGTGCCAGAATTGGCAGGCCCGCCATTGGTGCCAGAATTGGCAGGCCCGCCATTGCTGCCAGAATTGGCAGGCCCGCCATTGCTGCCAGAATTGGCAGGCCCGCCATTGCTGCCAGAATTGGCAGGCCCGCCATTGCTGCCAGAATTGGCAGGCCCGCCATTGCTGCCAGAATTGGCAGGCCCGCCATTGCTGCCAGAATTGGCAGGCCCGCCATTGTTGCCAGAATTGGCAGGCCCGCCATTGTTGCCAGAATTGGCAGGCCCGCCATTGGCGCCCTGTTCTCTTCACAGATGAGAGCAGGTACATACTGAGCATGTGACAGACGCGAGTCTGGAGACGCCGTGGTGAACGTTATGCTGCCTGCAACATCATCCAGCATGACCGGATTGGCGGTGGGTCAGTGATGGTCTGGGGAGGCATATGCTTGGAGGGTCACACAGACCTCCATGTGCTAGCCAACGGTACCCTGACTGCTGTAGGATACCATCGTCAGACTTTACACTGGTGCAGTGGGCCCTAAGTTTCTCCTGGTTCAGGACAATGCCCGGCCTCATGTGGCCAGAGTGGGTAGGCAAAACGCATTGACAAACGCATTGATGCCACTGACTGGCCCTCACGTTCCCCAGACCTTAATCCAACTGAGACCCTCTGGGACGTTATGATTTGGTGCATTCGATGCCACCAAGTAGTGCCACAGACTGTCCAGAAGCTCACTGATGCCCTGATCCAGGTCTGGGAGGAGATCCCCCACGACACCATCCGCCGTCTCATCACGAGCCTGCCCAGACGTTGTCAGGAGTGCATACAGGCACGTGGGGGCCATACACACTACGGAGTCACACTGAGTTGCAATAACGAAATTCACGCAAGTTGGAACAGCCTGTGATTTCAATTGTTTACTTTGATTTTTTTCGTACGAGTTTGAATCCAGCCCTGAATTGGTTGGTGATTTTGTTTTCCACTGACCGTTGTTATATTGTAAATTTGTACTCAACGAATCACAATGTACAGAAAAGATTTTGATCTTTAACATGTTTGGTTGATTGAGACCGGATGTGTGATTTAAGTGTTCCTTTAATCTTTTTGATCAAAGATCCTTCAGGAGCAACTCAGGGTAAGTGGACTTTTACCCAAATATGAATCTGAGCCAAACTATCCCTTTAAACTACTTTAAACTACTACAAAGAATTCTTATCAAACAAGAAAAGGAATCAGGCAAGCCTAGTTCCGCGAGCCTGTGATTAGAAGGGATGTTTCCCTCTCTGGATTCGAACTGGGGTCTCCTATGTGACAGGCTGTGTCTTTAACCACTACGCCACTAAGCTATACGTGTGCTGAGTGTTGGTATTGCGTCTCGACATTAAATCATTCTGTCATGCATTAACATCATGCCAAATTTGATTATTTAGCTAGACACCAATAAGCATTGTGTTAGACTGACTAACGTTTCTTACTAAGTTTACTTCCACCACAAATAGTATATATGAACTGTATGGCTTTTAGCACTGGCCGTTTTAACAGCTTATTAGCCAGTAGAAGGGTTACTAGTATCTACTAACTTACTACTTGGAATAGTCATAAGAATTGAGCAATTGCTAGCGAGACTAAAGATGAACTGCCAAAGCTATTTAAACTGCCAAAGCCATTTCATTTCATGGCACAACAACGTTAGTTTTTTTTTCATTCTTGAATGACATTGATACAATAATTATCAATATGGGTGACAATTTTGTCAGTGAATAGACGGAAAATCGGGGAAACCCCTCCTCTTTCACTGCGCAAGGCGTGGTGATCTATATTACCCCAAAAAGCATGCACAGATGCGTACTTAGAAAATCCACCAGAAATTCGATTGGATTAGATTCAAATTTATTGTCATTGAACAGTACGAGTACAGTACAACGAAATGCAGTTAGCATCTAACCAGAAGTGCAAATAGAAGAGGGCACGAAATTTACAAGTATTAAGTAAAGTGTATGTTACAAGTGGAATGTATACACTTGTGCTCATAAGTTTGCATACCCTGGCAGAAACTGTGAAATTTTGGCATTGATTTTGAAAATATGACAGATCATGCAAAAAAAGGATAGAGATTTAAGGATAGTGATCTTTTATTTAAGGATAGTGATCATATATTTAAGGATAGTGATCATATATTTAAGGATAGTGATCATATATTTAAGGATAGTGATCATTTAATATTACATAGTTGTTTGGCTCCTTTTTAAATCATAATGATAACGGAAATCACCCAAATGGCCCTGATCAAAAGTTTACATACCCTAGAATGTTTGGCCTTGTTACAGACACACAAGGTGACACACAGGTGAAAATGGCAAATGAAGGTGAATTTCCCACACCTGTGGCTTTTTAAATTGCAATTAGTGTCTGTGTATAAATAGTCAATGAGTTTGTTAGCTCTCAAGTGGATGCAATGAGCAGGCTAGATACTGAGCCATGGGGAGCAGAAAAGAAATGTCAAAAGACCTGCTTAACAAGGTCATGGAACTTTATAAAGATGGAAAAAGATATAAAAAGCCTTGCAAATGCCAGTCAGTACTGTTCAATCACTTATTAAGAAGTAGAAAATTTGGGGATCTCTTGATACCAAGCCAGGTCAGACAGACCAAGAAAGATTTCAGCCAAAACTGCCAGAAGAATTGTCCGGGATACAAAGAAAAACCCACAGGTAACCACAGGAGAAATACAGGCTGTTCTGGAAAAAGACATTGTGGTTGTTTCAAGGAGCACAAAACAACGATACTTGAACAAAAATGCACTGCATGGTCAAGCTGCCAGAAAGAAGCCTTTACTCCGCCAATGCCACAAAAAAGTCTGGTTACAATATGCCCGACAACACCTTGACACGCCTCACAGCTTGTGGCACACTGTAATTTGGAGTGACAAGACCAAAATAGAGCTTTATGGTCACAACCATAAGTGCTTTGTTTGGAGAGATGTCAACAAGGCCTATAGTGAACAGAATTCCATCCCCACTGTGAAGCATGGTGGTGGCACACTGATGTTTTGGGGGTGTGTGAGCTCTAAAGGCACAGGGAGTCTTGTGAAAATTGATGGCAAGATGAATGCAGCATGTTATCAGAAAATACTGGCAGACAATTTGCATTCTTCTGCACGAAAGCTGCGCATAGGACGCTCTTGGACATTCCAGCATGACAATGACCCTAAGCACAAGGCCAAGTCACCCCTCCAGTGGTTACAACAGAAAAAGGTGAAGGTTCTGGAGTGGCCATCACAGTCTCCTGACCTTAATATCATCGAGCCACTCTGGGGAGATCTCAAACACGCGGTTCATGCAATTCTTCCCATAAGGCCTGTAGCCCTGAGTCTTCGCTTTCAATGAAGCTGTGAACTGAGGACAAGTGAGGCATCTATTTCTCTACTAGAGACTAATGTACTTATCCTATTGTTTAGTTATACATCTGGGCCTTGCACATCTCTATTTGCCCTTGTTAGATCCAAGTGTCCTTTGTCTTTGAAGACAAGATTTCACCTTTATATGAGATCTTGAGTTTTTTTTGTCAATTTCAAGCATTGTATACATTTCCTTCCTCAAAACAATGATTGACTGATGAGTTTCAAGAGAAAGCTGTTTCTTTTTTGCTATTTTTGTAACCTAATATTGACCTTAAGACATGCCAGTCTATTGCATACTGTGGCAACTCAAAAACAAAGACAATGTTAAGCTTCATTTAATGGACCAAATAGCTTTCAGCTGTTTTTGATATAACAGGAAGTGATTTTCTAGTACCAAATCAGCAATTTGGCATGATCTCTCAAGGATAAGTTGTTGGAGTGATGGCTGCTGAATGCCTGTCTAGATTTGATCAAAAATAAAAAATGTTTTTTCAGATGGTGGTGGTGCTGTTTTTTACATCAGTAATGTCCTGACTATGCCCTGACTTTGTGAGCAGCTGCATGCCACTTTGGTGAATAAAAGCACCAATTTCCTTCTGACCTAGCAAAATCTGTACAATATTCTAAACTTTTGGTTCCAAGTGTATGTTAACACAACAAAATTTGCTCTGATTTATGTTCATGCTGAACATAATCTTGGTTTACAAGTTAGTTGTATAATAACACCATGTAACAATTTTTGTTCCTGGGCAGTAAGTGTTTTTTCGTAATTGCTTATGCCTAAAAAGTATAGAAAATGGCTATTATTCCCCACAAACGTTGCTTTTGTGACCAGGACAGTGATATTTTGAAATTTACCTATTTCCAATGAGAAAATGGGTAAATTTGTGTCTTCGTTCACAAAGTCAGAAAAAAAAATATGAATCGAAATGAACATGTATTAACAAGTAATACAAAATTGTCTACAAAAGATTTAGAAGCTAGTAGTTTTTCGAGATTTACAATTATACTGTAAATCACTTTCACGAATCAGCCCCCAAATGTAGTCTCCCATCAGGTTCTTGTTACACTGTCCTTGGTAGTGGTGTTCAAAGTTCAGTATATCCTGGTAGAAGCACTCGCCTTGCTCCTCCGAGCATGGTCCCATGTTCTTCTTGAATTTATCAAGATGAGGATCAAGGATATGGACTTTGAGGGACATCCTACAGCCCATCGTGCTGTAGTTCTTCACCACAGTCTAAACCAGCTCGACATACTATTCAGCCTTGTGATCGCCCCGAACCACTGCAACAAAGCTGTTCCAAGCAGCTTTCTCCTTACTAGTGAGCTTCTTGGGGAATTCATTGCACTCCAGGATCTTCTTTATCTGTGCTCCAACAAGTACATCCACTTTGACATTTGCCTCATACATCTGAGGGAAGAAGTCTTGAAGGGACTTGAAGGCTGCCGACTCCTTAGCTAGAGCTCTGACAAATTGTTTCATAAGGCCCAATTTGATGTGCAGTGGTGGCATCAGCACCATCTAGGGGTCAACAAGTGGCTCCCACTTGTCATTGTTCCTCCCCACAGAGAACTCAGCCCGCTGAGGCCAATCCCACCTGTGGTAGTGCGCCGTGGTGTCCCTGCTGTCCCAAAGGCAAAGATAGCAGGTAAAACCGCCTTGAAGACGCATCAGGAATGCCACCATTTTGAAGTCTTCTATGACATCCCATTCTTGCTGTCATTGCCACGAGTGGTTGAAATAGTACAGCTATGAAAATACACATCAGACATACATATTTAAAAAATATATTGTGCTATGAATCAGAGGTTGCATGTACACATACTTGACTTCAAAATTTTTATGTAACCAAAAAAGGTTAATGAAAAACTACATAGAGGGCTAAAATTAACTTTCTACCTGCCAATGCCAAAATCGTTCTGAGTTTGGAGCGTGCTCACTTTAGGTCCTGTTAATGAATGTTAATCAAACATTTATCCATGGTGTGAGTATAGTGATACAATGGTGTGAATAAAAAATTCACCACCCCTACTACATATTTTCATTTGTTAACCCACATAATTGTCCTTCTGTGAAATATATTCAGAGCAAGATGTCGGTTTTGAAAAAGCCATATTTCACGTGATCCTTCCCCTTTAAGCAACCTGCCATCTCAACAACCAGATGGACGAAACAACTCCCTGAAGGATTTGGCTATAATGGGCTTGGCATTTGCAATGATGATTGACAGCGAAGTTGGAGTGAGTCATTCACATTGATATTTTATACAGAGGGGTGTCAGTACTGCTCTTGCCAGGTTTGCCTGGACTAAGACATCCTAGAACAGGCAAGTGAAGGGTATATGACCACAATAAAACATCTTGAAGCAAAGTATCACCTTCTCCCCAGGTGAAAGGTGGCCAGAGGCCACCACTTCCATCAACAATGCTGCTTTTGGTGAACTTTTTAGGTTGGGATGAAAACTGGTCGGCAAGCCTATTCATACTGGCTGGCGGGTTTGTGCATGGAGGGGATTCTTTTGAGAAAAACTCTCCATGCCACTCAAACATTAAAAACTTGATTGAAAATATGCAGAACTTATAATGGACCTAGACACTTGAAAATAATTGGCCCTCTTCTGACCTGAAAATATATGCATAAAAACAAATTGGGAAAATAAAAGAATCTGATCTCCACAGAATTATGAATGTGGCCGTCAAGCCAAAAGGACTGCCTACCCCTAACTTAGATAAACATACTCAGTAATGTGGGTAGACATTTATCCTCAACATTTCATAACGGGGTAGACATTTATCCTGAACCTTAGTCTTGTGAATGAATAATCACAAATACACTGCACAGTTTTAGGCATGCCCTCTAATTAAAGCATGCAATATCTACCTTTTCCAGCAGAGGGAACAGGCGAGTCAGATGTGGTCCAAGTGTAATCGGACATTAAAACTGGAAGAATGCAGGGCAGTTCTGCAGTCTCCTCACTGCATTCCTCTAAACACCTTTATACATTCAATATTATAACAGAGATGGAGTTAAGCACTAAAAGTAGTTCCACAAAAGATTGTGTGAATAACATACATATAAAGATTATATGTAAATAACACTAGGGATACCCTAGTGTTTTATGCCTTTTTGCATCTTAAATACATGAATGAGATTAGTGGTGAGGTTTATACATAATATGGAAATATGGAAAATGTGGCATCGCGATCTTCTTCCTATTTTTCATTTCATTAGGAAAAGGGGGACAGGAACATGAGATCCTAGGACTCATCTAAATCCTACTAGTGACTCCCCAGCCCAGGTCAGTTACAGTGGGGGATCTAAAATGTCACAGAGGGGAGTTTTTCAATATCTTGTTACACTAACAGAAATACCATCAGGAAGAAAGATCAACTGATAAAAGGATCGCTTTCCTTGTCACGTCTGTTGCCATGGCAGGGGTAGGGGCTTGCATTTCTCTTGTCATTTAAAGTGTAGAGCAAAATTAAATAGGTACTTTTGTCAATCTTGTGATGGAGGGTGTTGATTTTATGAAGGGGAGTCAGTGTCTTCAATTACTAATGAAGTTGTAGAATATAGTAGGGGAGGGCCACAGCGGTCAAACTCACTTCCCTCGTAAGCTGTGTCATTGCAATAAGGAGTTTGAATCTGGTTCACTACCAACAGTGTCAGGGATGCTCTTAGAGGAAGGTGGAAACTGGCTCAGCACTGTCCGAGTCCAGTTGTAATGATGTCGGAAAGAGTTGGCCTACCTCCCTGTGTTCTAAACTCAAACTGGTAAGTCGGACGCCAGCAAGCTCAATTGGGGTTGTTGGCAGGAGAAGTGCTTAGTTTTTCCTGGAAATGTTCTGGTTGAGTGAGCGGTGTGATGAGAAGCACAACGACTTGAAAGGATGTGCTCACGAGGAAACCCACTGATCAACTCTCCTGATCCTGCTGGGAGTTGATGGGGGAGTTAGGATGGGGATGAGGGCAGTTGTCATCAACTGGATGGCTTTAAGATTGAGTAGCAGTAGAGTCTCCTGCATAGCTGTTGCCCATAGATTCAATCAATTACAAAGAAGGCAGCAACTGGCACTTTTGCTGGTTAAGGCTAATAAGAAGCATGGTTAAACATACACACTTACACTAATCCTTGAAGACCATAGATGCAATCTTAAAATAAGTTTAATGTGCATTGTACAAGAGATGTTTCATTTAACAGGGTAAACATTCCACTCTCCTTATCAAAAACGATTCATGCCACATTTACATGCTGGATGAAAATACTCTGGATGAATAACGGTTGGCATGGCATGAAAGAAGGCAAGGATTTCTGCGACAGCAAAAACAATCACAGTATACACACGGTGCGCCTTGCTATGGTTATGCCTGTAATCAACTGTATTACCCATTTTTAAGCTAAGCTATAATAAATGCTTTTTACAATGATCAAATATGTTTTCTTGTACTATTAGACAATATAGCAACAATAGCAAGTCAGTATAGGTTTAAAACACAAGTAATTAGTATCAATACTTGCTAGCTGGCAAGCTTCACTCCCTTTGACAAAAAGAAGACAACACAGAATGACACTTGCCAGGGAACTCCTAGGCCTTCTCATTCCAAATTTTAGCCCTGTTAATCACATTACTGTGTTTTTTTGATTTGGTATACAGCTCCAGGGGTGTTCCTCAAAATAAATTATACATTTGTGGTCCATATTGCCTTGATAAAATTCTATTGATTTACATAAACTATACGGCAGATAGCAAAAGTTTTAACATTTCAATATGTGCCATCTGCCGTGACGGCATTCACCGCCAGGCTCAGTGGCATTGACTGTCATGCTCCCATTGAAAACAATGAAAACTGGTTTGCAGTCTAAAAGCAGAGTCTGTCAAACTTTTTGTGCCAGGGACTGGCAAAGCATGGCTATACTCTTCTGGGGATCATGTCCATAAGAAAAGTATTGGCCATAACTTTTTTTTTTTTTTTACAATTTCTGTATGCTCTTTTACCCAGTGAACATAGTTTTAACATAGTAATAATATGGTCCATCAAGCAATATCATTTTTTATTTTAGGGTACAATGGGACTAATGGAAACAATTATATGATCAAATGAAAAAGTGTGTTTGTCCCTCAGGTTACTCCTAGAATAATTAATCTGTCAAAACAAATTAATTTTATAAAGTATTTTTTTCAAATCTGAAGTTGTCACAAATGTTTATACGGATACCCAGCCTAAAACCCTCAAGAGCAGACCTGGACAAGATAAGACCCCCAGGCCGGAACCGGCCCGTTGAGTCATTTTGTACCGCCCGCGATACATCAAAAATTTTCAAAATAATAATACTTGACAAGCTCTGCAGATTACGTTACTTTATTTACTGCTGCGTATTTATTTTATTTCAAATTAAAAGTCCTGCGGCATTCCCAGTAATAAGTACAGTAGAATCATACTGTCTGTTTAAAATAGTTTTAAGTTGAAACAAGCTTTTTGCGTTGCTATGATACGTAGCTATAGACCAGCACCACAATCCACACGTGTAAGTTATCATTTGTTCATACTATACACAATTGATGGCTAGCGATACCTAAAAATGAGCCTGTCTGAGAAAAGTTGATAACGAAAGCAGGGTAGAAAAATATTTATTTGCAGATGTCGCAGTTAAAGTAACTTACTTAATATGTAAAGCAAACCCCGCAGTTTTTAAAGAGTACAAAGTGTAGAGGCACTTCCAGAGCAAGCGTGCGGCTAAATACAAAAAACTGTCACCCGATGCTAAAATTCAACTAGTCCAAGCACAGATCCAGCCTCACTGATGAACATCTTGCAGCAGTACCGCACACTGCTTCAACAAAAATGACTCCTGTTTTCACTTCACTTGTCAACGCCCATACGAGGCTCTCCTGTTCATATTGAGTGAGTGGCCCTAAAAGTTGATTTCTTGGGTCTGGGCTGCCAGAATAGCTGTCGCTAAAAGCATGTAGTACAAAAAAAATACTGTATGAAGTTAGATAACGACAATTATGCCAACATTTGCATTGAGTGAAAATTCAATAGTGATTTCATAGACTTATGGCTGCCCTAATAACTGTTGTTAACAATATACCTTATGTAATATAGCCTATTCTGTTAAGTTGAAAGTTAAATTTTAAGGCAAAGAAATTATTACTCAAACATTTCCGTTGAGTAATAACCTTGAAAAGGGATTTCTTAGGCCTTCACCTGCCATAATAACAGTTGTTAACAGCATGATACAAAAAACATTGTTAAAGTAATTTAAGTTAGATTATGAAAACGGTGTTGCATGGAAAAGAAATATGCATAAATATAATATGCAAGTTAACAGAGTTAGCTATGCAGTGTCTTTTAAGCATGTTGGTTAAAAAAGTAATCTGGCCCACGATGCTCTCTTGCATTTTCAATTTGTCCCCCAAGTAAAAACTATTGCCCACCCCTGCCCAAGAGCAAAACACATTGTTTTGGTTAAAAGTCCATAAGATATTTATTTGGCAGTTTAGTTGCATGCACAAGCCTTGTACTGAAGAAGCCAGACAAACCAAAATAAATGCTTCAAAACATTCCAACAAAAAAAACTACACAACCATCTCATGTCTTTGGGGCCTATAAAGACATGTCAATGCACAATCACTTCACTATTTCCACTATTACAATCATAAAGCGGTATCACTCATACTGTGTTTATTTCATACTTTTTCCTGGTCCCAGAACTCATTTCTAAATCCGTGCACTGCTAGTCGATCGTGGCAAACCTGGTTCTTAAGGCTAATAGTGTTAAAGGCCACTTTCTAACACTCATGCATACAATTACACAAACAAATACATCTCAAAAATGGAACTCTAACTAAAACAACTATTTGGATGATGCTTCAAAACTAAAAGTAAGTGGAATATACTGTATTCCCCTCACTAAACATGTTTTTAAATATTAGCAATGTGATCAAGAACTCAGGTCTGAATCTCCTCTTCATAAAGCCCCTGTAAACCATGCCTCCCCATGCAGGTGCCTTAAAACCCTAGTGGAGGATGGAAAATCAGGAAAGAGGCTAAAAATAAAGCCCCAAATTCTGCTGTTAAAATAGTCCACAATTGATTGCATATTGTACATGCTGTAAGGTAAATTCACTGCTTGACAAATGTCCTGCCTACAATATCTGATGTGAAGAGAATGTTTTTAATATAAAGACAACATATTATTTCAACAAATACAGGCCACATCATGTAAAAAGCAATAAATATTATGTCATGGGACTCCAGTATTCAGGAAAAGACTGAAATCTGGTAATGAGATGTTTCATATTGCAGCTGAGGGTGGAGTGAGCTCTTTTACTCTGCGTGCATGAGTCATCAAACACTCCAAGGGATTCTAGACTGCATTTTGACCTGTAAGTTAGTTGTTCACCTGGCACTAGGGATGGGCAATTCCTATTCAAATATTCTAAATGAAGTTAATATTCAAATACTTTTGAGTATACAAGTATACTTTGGAAATACACTATTGAAATGAATAGGCCTGAACATGCCTATTTGTAAATACAATAACAAATTCCAATCTTTTTACATACAATGATATATACCCTGACATTTTAATTTTTTTTACACAATGTCGATTTCATATGATGCGCGCTCCCCGTGTGTTTGTTGTTTGTGTTTGTCAATCAAACAGTCATGTCCAGTGTGCATCCCTACTGGGCACCACATTCTGTTCTTCCCATATAAATTTATATTATCCTCAGCATTATCAACAAAATTATTGTCAATCATCATGATCACTATGATCATCATTCCCATCTAATTACTACTCTGGACAATTCTGTTAAAGAACATGTTCCTTTCTGCAAATTCCTTGAAATTTTGTTAGATGACAATCTGTCTTTTAAAACACACATTTCTGAATAGGAAAATATTTAAATTGGTCGTTAGTTAGGAAGTTTAAAATTGGTTTAAATTATGTCTGCCATCATGCATAGAAATTAAGTTGTGCAAGCTACTTTTGTTAGGATTTGGTTATGGTAATGTGCGCTATATACATGCTTTTGCTTCTGTATTGAAACTTCAAGAATCAGTCTATCATGCAGCTCTGTGTTTTATTACCAGTGCAAACTATCATAAACATCCTTGTCTATTATACACTTTCATTGCCTGGGACTCTGACTTTTAGAAGGGCCAAACATTGGTGGTGTGTATATGTAGGGCTGTCTTGGAGACACTTCTCACCACAAAAATGTATTGTCAAAACAGCAGTTATTAGACAAGACTTGTTATGACTAGAAATACCAAGGGCGAACTCTGAATTACGTAAAACTGCTTTTGACTACCATGCCTTATACTCATGGAACGCCTTGCGCAACTGTAACTCTCAGGAAATACGTTCACTGTACCTTTTTCTTTCCTTCCCAAAAAAGTTGAAAAGGAAAGTTGAGTGAGGAACAGAAGCGTTAAATTTGCAGTGGTTTCTTAATTTTAACCCTTCTGTTCCTCACTCAAAACCTTCCTTTTCAACTTTTTTGGAAAGAAAAGAGAAAGGTGCAGTGGTCTCAATTTTCTTGAGATCACACACACACACACACACACACACACACACACACACACACACACACACACACACACACACACACACAGTTTGGTCCAGCAATAATTGGACACTGACACAAGTTTTGTTATTTTGCCTGTTTACCAAAATTCAGTTGTGCTAATAAGCTTGCATACCCTTGGAGAATTGGTAATTTATGCACCATTTGCAAAGAAAACATGAGTGAGCAGGCAAAACATGTCTTTTATTTCTTATGGGATTCACATTCAACTGTAGGTCATAACAGAATGGCACAATCATAAAACAAAACATGGCAACATATAAAAAAATGAACTGACTCCTGTTCAAAAGTCTGCATACCCTTAGCTCTTAATACTGTGTATTATCTTTTGTACTAGTTGTCTATGAGGCCCTGAAGTCTTGCAGGTGGTATAGCTGCCTATTAATCTTGGCAAAATGCCTCCAGGTCATGCAAAGTCTTTGGTCGTCTTGCATGAACCGCACGTTTGAGATCTCCCCAGAGTGGCTCGATGATAGTAAGATCAGGAAACTGTAATGGCCACTCGAGAAACTTCACGTTTTTCTGCTGTAACCACTGGAGGGTCAACTTGGCCTTGTGCTTAGGGTCATTGTCGTGCTGGAAAGTCCAAGAGCGTCCCATGCGCAGCTTTCGTGTAGAACGCAAAATGTCTGCCAGTATTTTCTGATAACATGCTGCATTCATCTTGCCATCAATTTTCACAAGATTCCCCGTGCCTTTAGAGCTCACACACCACCAAAACATCAATGAGCCACCACCATGCTTCACAGTGGGGATGGTATTCTGTTCACTATAGGCCTTGTTGACCCCTCTAGGTCTACCTGACCTTGGCTTGGTATCAAGAGATCCCCGAATTTTCCACTTCTTAATAAGTTATTGAACAGTACTGACTGGCATTTGCAAGGCTTTGGATATTTTTTATATCCTTTTCCATCTTTATAAAGTTCCATTACCTTGTTAAGCAGGTCTTTTGATAGTTCTTTTCTGCTCCCCATGGCTCAGTATCTAGCCTGCTCAATGCATTCATGTCAGAAATAAACTCACTGACTATACACAGACACTAATTGCAATTTAAAAATTCACAGGTGTGGGAAATTCACCATTAATTGCCATTTTCACCTGTGTGTGTCACCTCGTGTCTGTAACAAGGCCAAACATTCAAGAGTATGTAAACTTTGAATCAGGGCCATTTGGGTGATTTCTGTTATCATTATGATTTAAAAAAGAACCAAACAACTATGTGATTATAAATGGCTTCATATGATCACTATCCTTAAATAAAATACATTTTTTTATGTAAACAGTCATATTTTCAATATCAATGCCAAAAATTCACAATTTCTGCCAGGGTGTGCAAACTTATGAGCACAACTGTATATTCAAGTTACAGTTAAATAATGAATATGGGCTTAAAGTGTCTCTCAGCTTTAATCTGAGGTATTCACAACCAAATTGGGGCAAGAGTTTAGGAATTAGAGCTCTTTAATATGTAGCCCCCTCTTTTTCAAGGGAACAATAGTAACTGGACAATTGACTCAAAAACTGTTTGATGGACTGGTGTGGGCTATTCCTTCATTATTTCTTCATCAATTAAGTAGGTAAAAGTTATGGAGTTGATTCCAGGTGTGGCATTCACATTTGGAAGCTGTTGCTGTGAATCCACAACATGCTGTGAAAGAAGCCCTCAATGCAAGTGAAACAGGCAATCCTCAGGCTGCAAAGAAAATCCATCAGAGAGATAGCAGGAACATTAGGAGTGGCCAAATAAACACTTTGGTACATTCTGAGAAAAAAAAGAACGCACTGGTGTGCTCTGCAACACAAAAAGCCCTGGACATCCACAGAAGACAACAGTGGTGGATGATTGTAGGATCCTTTCCATGGTAAAGAAACAGTCTTTCACAACAACCAGCCAAGTGAAGAACAGAGGTAGACATCATTATCCAAGTCAGAAGACCTCACAAGAGCAAATACAGAGGGTTCACCAAAAGGTCCAAACCATTCATAAGCCTCAAGAATAGAAAGGCCAGATTAGACTTTGCCAAAAAACATCTAAAAAAGCCAGCCCAGTTCTGGAACAGGATTCTTTGGACAGATGAAACTAAGCTCAACCTGTACCAGAATGATGGGAAGAAAAAACATGGAGAAGGCTTGGAACGGCTCATGATCCGAATCCACATCATCTGTAAAACCCAGTGGAGGCAGGGTGATGGCATGGGCATGCATTGTGGTGGCGTTCAGAGCCAAAATTATGAAAATTGTGTCAGTGTCCAAACATTTCCAGACCTAACTGTATATGTGAATGGAGATGCTTCCATACAGGTGTACTGCATCATGTTTGTTTTCCATGAATTTGTCACTAGTCTGCATATTTCTATACATCTTGTTTACATTGCCGTAATACAAGGTACAACAATAAAAGGAATTTGATTAAATAAAATAATGTGCAGGATGGAAACTATGAAGTGCTGATATAAAATATATGTGAATGTCTAGCAAGGCAAAAGCAAACATGTTGTCTCCCACTAATGATGCGGCTCCAGCACCAAGTTTAGTCATGTCTGGCCAGTGGTGTTTTCAAGATATTGCATGAGGGATACGCATGTACGTAGTACTGTGCAAACAGACGGGCACAGATACATTGTGCTTTCCATGATTTCATTGTAGGGTACATTGAGAGTGAAATCTGATGTGTACGCTTTATTGAAGCCCTAGTTTAGAGGTCCTTAAAGGATTAAAATATTACCTGTTGTCCCTGGGAAGAGGTGGAATTAAAAATATCATGATATTACAAATATAGCTCGAAGCACAGACTTAGTGTCATAATATATCAACATATTTTGACTGCATTTCATTTAAATTACTTGCCACTAGAGTAATCGGAGCAGCTCCAGAGGTTAGAGAAAGATGGGAAGGATTCAAAAGAAAAAGTAATGCGAAAAAGCTCTTAATTCATTTTAACAAGAACAAAACAAAATAGGGTCAAACATGATACAGCGGATCTATTCAAAATGACTATGCGGTTGGTTGGTATTTTAAAAGACTCCACAATGTCAAATGAATAGGAGTGTAACAGTATTGTCAACATAGCATGCAAAGGAAACAATGCAAACTATATATAGCCCAAATGAAACCAAGATGAAAGGTGGGGCTTGGGGGTGGAATACTCTTAACTACTGTAAATTCAGAAAAATGTAAAGAAACAACAGGAAAAATGGTTTCCTCTCCTGAAGGTGAATTTCATGGCACTAAAGGAAGACAAAGGAAGAACAGGGCCATATCCATTAGTATGTGTCAAGGAGACAGAGCTAAATGAAGACCCCCCCAGTGAAAAAGTAGACGAAAAAAGATCTAGAGGCACATGAAGAGTTGCTTCCGATAGTTGAAGGCTGCTTTAATAAAAACCTATGAAAGAAAAGGAAACAATGGGAGGGAGGACTGGATGAATTTAGAGATCTTGCCATCCTTCACGGCTAATATGTACTCCAACAGTTTTAAAATTCCTTAGAAAGTGGATGCCCCAGGCAGTTTTAAGACTAGATTCATCATCAATCCCCAGCTAGCTATTTTGTATACATTAATCTGTTAGAAAGGGAGAGGTTGTATACTAAGGGCACAACATTTCTAGTTGAACCTTTATAATTTTCACTTTCTAAACCTTGTGGTTACAAAATGAATTAAAACTGCAAGCAGCATTTAGCGGGTTTCAGCATTAAGCTATTAGTAGCCAGATTGCAAATTTTTTTCAACTTATATCCATAGTTGCAAGCAATACATCTGTTTTTTCATTTCCTATAGTGCCCCCATGTGGCCATCTTGAAACATCATTCACACAAAGTAAAATCACAACCCTGATCATGTGTACCAAATATAATCTGACTGAGTGACCAAGAACAACAGATAGTGTTACGGCTATTATGCCGCCACTGTTTGGCCAAACGGAATTTATTTGCATGTGACATTGCAATAGTTTTTAGGACACTCACCTCAACTGGTATTATAATACAATGTTCTGATTCAGATAAATATGGATACTTCAAATGTCTGACACTATCAGAGCAGTATAACACCTTAAGTACCAAACAATGTAACTAGGTAGTTGCTTGAATTTTTCAGATTGTAATAAATTTACCCTAATTGCATGGTAAATATAACTGAATGGAAGTTTCTCAGTCTTCCCCAGCACAGAGCATATTAATGATTACAACTTTTGCTTGTAACTATCCGGATTTTAATTTATTTGGAAAATACCCTCCCTATTCATATTATTACAATATTTTGACTTTGGTAGGGCATTGGCATAAAGCCTATGTGCCCATGTGTTGTTGTTAAATTACAACTCAGATTTTAATTTAACTGCCATATCTACAATTAAAAAGGTGCAATTGATAAGAACTGGAATTGTAGAAACAAATGAAAACAGAAATTACTTAACTACTGAGAATGGATTACCTACTGATGCTTCAACACAACACCCTCTCTACCAAAAGCAAATTTTTAATTGCTGAAGCATTGGTTATAATGTTCATGTCACCAGAATGATTTGAAGTGAACTAACGCTAGCTTAGACTGAGGATCTTCTAGCAATTATTTTTGACGGAATAATCATGGCAACGTTGCATTCCACTAAACATTAGCAAGTCATTGCACAACTGAAAACAGAGAATTAACTTAGCTACATGAGCATAGATTAGCTATCGAGGCTTGAAAGCATGACACCATCTCAAAATGGTCAAATTATTATTAGCTAAAGTGTATATTATAATGTTCATGTCACCAAAATGAATTTAGATGGACTAACGTTAGCTTAAACTGAGGTTAGATAAATATATTTCCGTTAGCTAACATTACTAGCTAGCTAACGTTGATAGCATTTATCGCTAATGTTAGCCATTTTTTGACTCTGCCAGGTAGTTTTTTTAAATGAAATAATCACAAAGCAATGTTGCATTCCATTAAATATTTGCCTATAGTAGCAAGTCATTGTACAAATGAAAACAGTGGATTAATTAGCTACTGAGCATAGATTAGCTACTGAGGCTGGAAAACATAACACCATATCTAAAAGGCAAATTATTAATAGCTACATTATAACTGTCTGTTATAATGTTCATGTCATCAGAATAATTTTAGATGGAGTAACTAACCAGACTCCTAATAAAAGCCACTAGCTGCTAACTAATGAGGCAATATGAATTCCATGCACAGTATAGTGTGTTGCATTGGGGGTTAAAGAGGGACAACAATATATAGGTTAGCTGGACGTAGCACAGCGCCCTATGATTTCACATTATATTTGTAATTTAAAAAAAAACTCTCCTGAGTATTTCGTACAATACATTCACTGCGGTACTGAAGAGTTTTTCCGCAAGAAGTATCCCATGTACATTACAGTGGGGGGATGGAAAATATAAGGCTTTACACACTGCATTGTCCCAGGCTAAGACTGGCCCCGGGTTAGCTTAGCCGGTGTTCACACAAGAGTTTGTTAACACAATCAGTTGCATGGATATCGTGGAGGTAGTAACAGCTGAACACAATCAATGACGTGCGGTTACTTAATCACAGAATTCTCAAACTCCTCTTCAATTTCGCAGTTCGAAATCAAACCTAAACATTTTCTAACTAGAACCAAAATCGGTACACCCCTATATCCGCATGTCAGTGTATTTTCTAAGCCCATATATAGCGTAATTTAAATGACAAAGAAATCCTCCCCTCTTGAAAGTCATTAGCGCCTGGACAACTTTAGTACATGGCAGCTACATTGATCTACTACCTTGCTGATTAAAACTAACTATTAGCTGGTTACAGTCCTAACATGCTTACCTGTCAAGTAAATACAGGTCAGTAACCAAAACAAACGTGCTGGACGGGCATTTGATTTCCAAAGTGGGGCACTTCATCCTACTTACCAATAACGATTAGTAACTTCATCACGATGGACGCAAAGCTAACAATTGTAGCATGTATCTAATCCTATGGGCTATTAGACTATTGTCATTCGACATAACCATCCCATATTCACAGTGAGAGTGGAATAAAGCGATTTAACAAGGGGCTTACAACACTAGTAATTACAGAAACATGAAGACATGGCGAATGAAACCATCAAGGATGTGCAGTACCATTATGCAGTATGACAGGATGCAGCAACACAAATAGACATCGCAAAGCCCAAATCAATGACATTACAGGTACCAAAGAAATAAGAATGTACTCACAACAACAATGTTCCTTCGACGCTGTAAGCTAGGTGTACTTGTACGTAGATGATCGATTGAAAGTGGAACACAAATCCTTTCCCTGACTGGGACAGGGCTGCAAGGTGGCGGGTTGGTTCCTCGCAATTTCCATGTTTTCCCGAAAAAGGCTTTGCCAGTAAATCCGCCACCAAATGCATTTCTTCTCCTTCATTGTGCGTTAGAAAGACATCAGGGCTCAGTACAAATCTAAACAAAAAATCTAACACAAAGCA
>JACXGI010001281.1:77893-97998 GCA_016801175.1 Esox masquinongy | reverse complement strand
GGGGGGGGCGCAGCATCACAAAGCCATCAGCAGAACTACCAACCGGTGATGATAATACCTGGATGCTGGCGAGACCACTGACCCGGTTTGACCCGCCGCCACCCCCTTCAATCCAATAAAGACGAGTTAAGTGCGCCGCCGCTCACTTCAATCACTTCCGCTGCAATATATTTATTTTTTCCCAATGGCAGAATAGCAGAGGAGCAGGAGCTCCGGAGAATGCGAATGAGGACGTTCAACCTTGATCTTTATAAGAGTACTGGTTGACATTAATCATCATTGATTAAACGCAGAGAACGTCCATCCCCCTGCGCCACGCAGGTCTCAGACTACATACTAAACAGCTGTTCAAATGCTGTCCCAAATGCCACCCTATTCCCCATGAAGTACACTACGGAGGGCCGCGGTCAGGCCCAGTGTCTACAGAACAGGCTGCCGCTTGGGACCCAGCCATAAACTTCCACTACAAACGGACGAGGAGGCTTAATGACTTGACATTTGCATTTGGACCTAATTCAAGCACAATCTCAAGGATGAGGAGATGGATGGTCCTCGTCGAAGCCTCTCCACGATAATTCACTGTCTACTACATGGATTTAGCTTTTGGCTGGCGTTCACAGTCGAGTTCACGGATATAGCTTTATTCAGTTTCAGCGGGATTCAGTTATTAAGGATTCACTGCCTACTACAGACGTATCTTCAGCCACCGGCTTCCAGCCGAAGCTCGTATCCACTGCTAGACCACGGCGCTTGACTACGGAGCAGCAAGATGAACTGGCAGGTTCCGCTCAAAACCAACATGCCTATCAGAGCCGTTCGTTCCGCCAACTGTGGCCTCTCAGCCATCCCACCCCGACAGTAACTGGATTTCTTCCAGTATCTGGTGTAAAGCAAACAGATGCAGGTTTTTCTGTCTGCTCATATGCATTTCTTATCATAAAAAAAACTCCCCAGTTTTTCCAGGTTAAAGCAGACCCATGCCATTATGCTGCCACCTCAACGCTTGAAAATCAGGATGCATTTGCTCAATAATGTGTCGTTTTTTTTGCGTTTTATTTTCACGCTGACTTTATAGAATACTTTGCTTTAGCCCAACCAGACGGAAAAAGCACAGTAAATCAATTTTAATTACACTTTGTGACACGACAAAACGTGGAAACGGTCAAAGGGCTGTGAATACTTCCACTCAGCCGATCCCCTGGAGATATGCCGTAGCTTTAGCCACAAGCGTCCACTGTCCACTACAGAGATGTTGCTCCTTGACAAGTATTCACTGTCCGGTAACTAGTGTCTGGACTTTAGTGGGTCAAAAGCCAGATAAGAAGACCAGGGAAGACAGCCCTTATAGCTCCCTGCCGCTACGAGGAGACTTCACTGATTGAAGACATGGTCCTTGTACAGGATTTACGACTGTAACGGGGATAAAGCAATCTCCAATCCAGACGTTGAAAGCATTCTTACGGATGGGGGTCACGCGGGACATTTATGGCCAGGTCACGGGGAACTACCCAGGGGAGCAACTGTTGACAGAGATCCCATTTAATTCACGATGCAGTAAAGGGGAAACTGAAACCGCGTTAACTAACAAAGGGGAGGCTGGTTGAAACTATTCATGTGGCTCGCATTGTCAGGATTCTGTGCTTTGTGATTGAACTGTTGAGGAGGGATTCTGCACCGTCACTGCTGACACGAAAGTAAAGGTGCTGACACTGAAGTAACAAGGAGTTTCAGGAAAGATGGGAAGATAAAGTCGGTCCTCTGAAAGTTTCACCCGGGGATACAGTCACAGACAATCTGAAACAGACCCTCTCCCTCTCTGAAAGATTATAATCACAGGACATCTGCAGATCAGAGTTTTTCCGGGACATTTTCGGTGTAAGGACTCAATCGATTCACTGCCCAGTGAACCATGTTCAAGGACTTAGAAGCAGGACTCCCACCTCCTCTGTTGCTACCTTCAAACTCCTAAAGACTCATCAAATGTTTTTTTCAAATAACTTGGAATTTGTCAGAAGAACAAACTTCACCCCAGTCAGATATTCGCTTGATAAGCTATTCCCTCCTATGTCAATCTTGCTTTTCTTGGATAGTCGTAAACCATTTTAACTATTCTCTAGATTTATTATGTTGTGTCCCCTGTTCAGCGCAATTTCAATTCACTTCATTTATTACTAAACAGCAAAATGTCTAATTTCATGGAGGTATAATACAGATCATTAAGTTAAGAATTTTACAGTGCCTCCAGACCTTTATTCAAGTGTGAACTTAATAACTTGGTTAAAAAATAATTAGACTGTCCTTTACATTTAATAAAAACAGATTCTAACAGTAGATGTACAGCTTTATCCATCAGTATTCACTGTCTAGTACATAGATATTGCATTAGCCATCAGCATTCAATGTCCAGCTCAAAAATAATCCCTTTAAAGCCTGTCGGCAATATACAGAGCCATAATATGAAATACTGCTTATATTTTGTTCAGAGACTAAAACAGAAGCGTGAGAGTGAGAGGTTGAGAACAACCAACATGCATTGATTTGTCTCACTCACTAGTGCCCAAACCATTAGAGAAAACAACAATGTGTGAGAAATGAATTATTTGTAATTCATTAATGGATTTCAATGGCAGTGCCCAAGCTCAAGCATCTAAGTGGCGCAACTGGGCACTGAGTAAAACGACCTTCAGTCCCCTAGAACAAAAAACCTCCGGAAACAAAGGAGATTCAGCACCGTCAGCATATACAATCCCCTCTAAACACAGCCCGGTGTCGGACACAAGATCACTGCAGGTTCAGGCAAAAGTTCAGGATACAGCCACAATTCATATTTACTCAGCATGATGCAGAAAACAATTATCTTTCATTTCCCTGTCTGCTTTAAACCAAATAATTAAAGGCTAACGTTTCGGATAAAGACCACTCCATGGCGTGGCTCTCGGCAGGCCAACGCATGCTCATGGAGGAGCCTTCATGTACACGCAGTGACGAGGAAATGTTCGTACCGATGAACCTCACACGTTGTGTGGAGACCGCCACACACACGGTTTACGCGTTGGCTGATAGACATGGCTAACTAACAGCTCTCTTCACAGCGCCTTGGCAACTTGCCTACAGGGAATGACGTGACTCTGAAACTACTGGAGACCATGCTGTATCTGGCAATGTGTGGCCCTACCAATAATAATATGAATTAAATAAATATCCCCACAAGCCTTTAATTACACCTAATGCGCTAATTAAAACTAATGCGGCCCCGCGAGTCACACAATGATTATGACTGATCAACTGTCTTACAGTGTCGTCACAGTAGCTGTTTTCTAACGTGGAGGTGGTGTGTGTTCCACTGTCTACAGTCACAACCAATGAAAGCTACAGCCACAACCAATGAAAGCTACAGTCACAACCAATGAAAGCTACAGTCACAACCAATGAAAGCTACAGTCATACTCCTATTCACATACACAGTCACTCCTGTTCACATACACAGCCACTCCTGTTCACATTGTAATAAGGCCATGTCCTACTTTGGAGGTGGCGTGGTTGAGCATCTCCTGCCAGGTGGGGTCCAGAGTGTTCCGGTCGGCTAGCAGACCCTGTTCGGCCACGTACACCATCTCCCTGGCGGCTGTGTGCATGGAGACAGCCCGCTCGTACCTCAACGCTGCCTTCTGGGTCTCCTGCTGGGCCTAGGACGACAGCAACCAACCAGAGTCCGGTGAAAAAGACCACATCCAATCGCAGTTCGGATCAGACACCACAACCAATCAGTGACAGACTCCACTCAACCATTCAACCTATGAATAAGGGGCGAATCTTAACGATACCCTAAAGGTGCACAGCGAGACCTTAAGCGGACCAAATTTGTATGACATGTTAGGAATTGGATCGTATGTCTCGCACAAAACATGGCGGTATCATATCAAAGAAACTGGGTGATGTAAGGTACAAGTGCACGTCAACAGACCGGTCTTGGTTGTTAAACACCAAGTGGCTGAAATGATAGAAAAACTAACTTAAATGTTTATTTCGTCTCGGCATACATTGACAAGTGACAGGATAGGACATTTTAAAGACTGTGTAGGCACACTGGAATCCAAACAGGAAAAGATTATAAAGAAACAACTCAACTGAAATACACTGCAAGATGTTTTGGGAACACAAGACAACATTAACAGACATCAGTGCTCTTAATTCAACTGAATAAAAAGCCTACATTTGATCAGTTCATTTGTTATGTTTCCACAAACTAAAATAGGTTTCTACAGCTCTAAGCTGAACAAGCTGCAATAAATAGAACCCAGGACATGTTTTTCAGTTACACACTGCTGGAAGACGCAACGCCAGAAATGAAACAGTTTTCATTGATTGAAATGAGATCTATTCCGCAGCCACTCTTCTAACACAACGCTGAAATTTGACACGGAAGCCAATTTTCATTGATGTCTCCCATTGACATCAATGCATGACTAAGTGCATATTTGATTAATACCTAAATGGAAGACAGGATTATTCTTTAAAACAGGAGAGCGAGAGTGTGGCAGTGGTTACACTTCCACTAACCAGCTACACAACAATAAAACGGCTATAATCCATTCAGAGAAGGGAAACATAAAAATAGCTGATTGTATTCTAGTCATGCCAGTCTGTGAATTGTGTCAAAGAAAAAAAAACATTTTTAACGTTGGTTTACGGAGAAGAGAAGCAGAACGCAGTTTGAGACAGGGCGAGCGTCCCAAATGGCACCCTATTCCACAGCGGCCCCACTTCTGACGAGGGCCCTGGTCAAAAGGAGTGCACTACACAGCGGACAGGTTGCACATGTGGGACCACACCGACGTAATTCACATCGGGCCGACCCACTTTGACAGAAGACGCGGGGCGGGGGGCGCGTCGACGCACAAGGTTGCCCAAAGTTTAAGGTCGTCAGTCGAAGATTGATGAAGGCTCTCGGGTCTGCGCGGCTGTTACAGCTCTCCCGGCACGGTTCCCCTGACTGCCAATCCGGCTCAGTGGCAGTGAGGCAGACGCTACGCAGTCACAGCGAGACACTGTTTTGTGGATAGAATAATATGTTACAACGGCGCTTTGTTGTCTCCTGAATGGACACTCATGCAGGGCACACCGACACGGCTAGGGGATTATACCATCCCAGCTTCTCCTGTCTCACCCGGCCCTTTTATAGCATGTCCACAGGATCGGTCGCCGCCAACCAGGTCAATTTTCCGATCTATTATTTAGTAAATTGGTTCGAATAACATCCCTTATTGGTTATCCTGATGATTAGCATGAGTTTAATTAAATTTGAGATTACCCAATTCTGACTGAATGTGACAGGCCCTCTGGGTCCTGTCTCATCAAGGGTTAAAAGTTGTAAGTAATCAATTAGGAGGATTCATTAAGAGGCTCCAAGCAACATGCCTAAAATAATTTATGAAGGTTACATTCATATTAGCATCTTAATGAAAACGTACTCATACAAACATGTTTAGAACAAGTCCTAAGAATAAAATATGCTGAAAGGCTGGCTGACTAAACAGCTGTTTTGTAAAACCAGAGATAATCTTCAAAAGCCTGGAATGTACTCCACACACACACACACACACACACACACACACACACACACACACACACACACACACACACACTTTGTTTTTCTATCCTGATGGGTACCTAACCCTGACCGGGAAGTCCACGTTCCCCATTTCCTAGCCCTAAAATGGACCCTAACCCCAATTACCCAAGTCTACACTTAACACAGTGATAAAGCCCAACTCTAGACTTAACCAGTAATGCCTACACTTAAAAGAAACCCCAATTCTAACAATACGCCCAAGATTTCCATAAATTAAAGCCAGAAAGCCCTGAGCCAGAAATGGCAATTTCGCTCATGGGGACTTGCCAAACGCCCCCACGATGTTCAATTTCTCAGACTTTTGTGCACCCATGGGGACATCAGGCCCTGATAGGTGCAGAGACACCAAATTTCACACACACACCAACAAACACCCAACCATCCATTAACAAACACACACACACACACACACACACACACACACACACACACACACACACCACCCACCTCTTTCGCGAGCCTACGGGCCTCATAGTATGGTCGGGCCTTCTCAATGCAGGTGCCGAGCTGGGACCCCTGGGCGTTCAGCTTCCTGGCTGATTCAGTTAGAATCCTCCTGTAGTTGGACCTAGCGTCCTGAACAAAATCATGAGACATGTTTGGTTTGTTCAATTTAATCAAATGTTTAGCGTGCCAATAAAGCCCTTTAGAAAGAAAGATGACCAGACATCAATGGAGCAATAACACACCCACAACAATGACAACAGAGATATTCAAAACAGACCTTGAGGCAAGATGAGTCGACTGAGTGACATTCAAATTCCAACCTCCACATTGTTTTACCACACGCACTGACTAACAGCGAGTGGTGGAGGACCAGGTAAGTGCTTAACTTTATGGTTTAAGGTGAGACTTAAGATCCTGTTACACATACTGGTTAGTATAATCCCTATTTCAACACCAGGAAACAGACCGAGCGGGCTACACCCCGAGAAAAAAAAAAAGTTTACGAAGCTTTGGGCTAGAATACAGGCCTTTCGGTCAAACGGACAACAGAGACGGTCCGTTTGTTGACAGCTAGGCCGGGTCTCGCTGAGCACGGACTAGACGTAGCTCCCAGTGTTGACGTTATGTGACGGACAGCTCACTCACGTCCAGCTGCAGCTCCAGCTTGTTGATCTCATCACTGGCCTGGTTCAGGTGTTCCAGCTCCTCCTGAGAGACAGACAGAGAAAAAGACAGGGATAGAGACAGAGAAAGTGAGAATACTGCATAAGAGGTTAGCATTAGCGCTGGCCTTCACTACAAGAGTCGAAAATGGGTTTCAATTGGAATAAACTTCCTCACAACAAGCGTGAAACAATGTAAAACTGTGGGAGAAATCTGCAACGCAGATGTGAGCTTTAGGTTTCACAAATGATGCAAGCCGCTGCCGCGCTGAGATTTAGCTTGCCTGTGGTTGTTATTTGCTCATTTAGCTATTTTGTGAGTGGAATGAGTGTGCAGTTATCACGCCGCGAGTGGTAAATATGCAGTATCAAGTATGCTTTTGCAATGAGAAGACATAAGAAAAGCGTATAGTTACAATGCGGCTATTGTATAAACACTTAAAATGAAAACATGACAATTAACTTGCCTGAATTCTAGGGTCCAATTCTTCTTCAAATTTGCCTTCTTCCTCCTCGTCCTCAGTCTTTTTCGCAGTACACACCCCATCCTCGCGTTCTGTTTTCACCTTGTCCACAGTGTTGGTCTCATTGCCTCCATCTCCCTCTCCTCCTCTTCCCTTCAGGATGCTGCTATCACAATCCTCAGCCTCCTCCCCGGGGGTCTCCTCTCGTAGGTCGGCTGGTTCCGGACCTCCAGATCCAGATGGACTTTCACGCGAGCACCCTGGTTCCATTATAATGTGGCCCGCTGCGTTCGTGGGTCATCGAAAACAGATGAAACGTCAATTTATTTTAAGTCGTATAAATCTTAATATCGGAGCTATATGTGCACCACATGCTCGAAATTCACTTTCGCAAAAAGCAGCTGTCGGACCACTCCTAGCAAAACTAGACAGCTACATATGTCGTAAGGAATGCTGCAATCAAGTCATTGCTTTCCTTAGCTGGCTAACAACGCTAGCTGTTATTAGCTGCTAGTCGCTGAACTTGCAGGTACATGCGAGCTAGCACAAGCTCCACTTAAACCAGATAACGTCATCGTGTTGTGTTGTAGCTTCACACGCTTAGACAAGCCGGTATTTCTGCTTATTTCTGGCCACGGGCTGAGTCTTCCGACAAATCAAGAAGCAAATTAAGGTGTAAGCGGCCGTCAAAATGAGGCACTCATTCATTTAGTGTTTATCAGATAAACAGATTCCTCTCCCACCCCAATCTCCTTCAACATTTCTGTCATCGGCAGCACAGATAGCTGAACTGACTGATTACCGCACGTGGGGTGTTGCAATGGTTCAATTGATATACTTTTTTTATGTAATTAAATGATAGACCACTACTTCAAGAAAACATTGTATACAGCTTTGCTTTAATATTGAAAATGCATTGCATGATGTCAGCCCAAAATTGTAAAATTCCCAGTTTTCATATTCTTTTGCCTGTGAAAACAGTTAACGTATGAGTTTGCTGGAAATTGCTTACAATTATAGGTATCAATCAGAACCATACATTTCTTCAAAATATTTTGTTTGCCCACCAAGTGAACCACGTGGACTGAATCACTAACAGAAGACCAAGCTAATCGCTCGCTCCATTTACAGTCATTGTAACCCGGGGGCACTCAGCAATCTCTCGCGAACTCCATTTCTAATTATCATGCCAATCGTGTTTGGCCCGACGACAACCAGAGGGCGAGAGCACACTGGGTATGGCTGGAGTCCATGCGCTGCCGTGTCCTTTGAAGATCCTGCATTCTTACCAGAGCTCCCCTTCAGAGGATCATCTGAACAGAACTGTCAAAAAAATGTCCCTCCATCACAGAAAGCAAAATCATCACTGCATCTCTCGCCTCCCTTCCCGTCGCTCTCGTCTGCCATCACGTGTGACTTTTCTGTCGTTTCCAGAACCTCTTGACTTCGCTGTGTCCCTGGGGCGACACCACCATGACACGATGAGTTACGTTCTGCCACACCAGGCAGCCCATACCCTGGAGATCAGGATGGATAGAGACACACAGTGAGACAGAGAAGATCCCAAACACCAGCCCCCCCATCCCTGCGTATCACGACGTCAGGTTCGAGACTGGATGGTGGGGCATCCTATGCAGTGCACTAATTTTAAGGGAATGTCTCCCTTCAAGTATATGAAAGCTGATTTACTTTGAGTTCACTGACCTAGACCAAGATCACCAGGAACTATCAAGGTTTGATTTTTACTGGCTGACGTGCATTTATATTCTGTCTAGTAAATTTAAATAATTTTGTGGTGTAGCGGGTACAATATCACATTGACATAGGGCTAGCGGCAAGGCAACGAAACATGTAGTGTGGATATAAGAACTATTTTCATTGTTGGATCTCTCTCCATCAACAAGCTCCTGTGTGAATGTTAACTCAGCATAAGAAAATGTAACCTACTATTAAATGAAACAGTCATCCTGTGATATTTTGAACTATGAAACCTGACATTCCCAGGCGTGTCATATGTAAGTGTGCTGTAACGTACCATCTCCTCATTTTAATGTTTTCTCTCCCAGTGCAATCTTGAAATTCTTTACCTGCTCCAGACACTGGCTGCAGTCTACAAGTTGGTCCCAAATGGCGTCCTATTCCTTTTAAGTGCACTACTCTCAACCAGGTCTAAGCTGCATTTAGAAGGCCTTGTTAACACCAAATTCTCAAGAGGTTAATGCTTTGAGGCTGATGCCATGGCCTGACACTGGAGACTGAAGAGTAGCATGGCCATTTATTGTTATTACTGACATTTTCATTCATCCTAACATGTATCACTTGGCTTGGCCAATGCTGACCTTTGAATTAAAGTGTATTGAGAGGGAATAAAACAGAGATCTGACCTGAGCTCGGTCCCGCAGGACTTCAAAGTCAGCTTGGGACAGGAACTGGTTATACAGCACTCCTGAGATGGAGACAGACAGGTTCAGAAAAACAGAGGAAATGAGCTTGAGCTATTTGCCAACAATTAAAGTCAGATGGACCTGATTCAATATACAGGGGATATAAAAAGTCTACACACCCCTGTTAAAATGCCAGGTTCTTGTGATGTAAAAGAATGAGACAAAGATAAATCATGTCAGAACTTTTTCCACCTTTAATGTGACCTATAACGTGAACAATTCCATTGAAAAACAAACTGAAATCTTCAAGGGGGAAAAATGAAAAATAAAAACCTTACAATAATCTGGTTGCATAAGTGTGCACACCCTCTTATAACTGGGGATGTGGCTGTGTTCAGAATTAACCAATCCCATTCAAACTCATGTTAAATAGAAGTCATTACACACCTGGCATCATTTAAAGTGACTCTGATTAATCACAAATAAAGTTCAGCTGTTCTAGTAGAATAGTCCTGACATTTTCTTAGTTGCATCTCAGAGCAAAAGCCATGGTCCGCAGAAAGCTTCCAAAGCATCAGAGGGATCTCATTGTTGAAAGATATCAGTCAGGAGAAGGGTACAAAAGAATTTCCAAAGCATTAGATATACCATGGAACACAGTAAAGACAGTCATCATCAAGTGGAGAAAATATGGCACAACAGAGACATTACCAAGAACTGGACGTCCCTCCAAATTTGATGAAAAGATGAGAAGATAACTGTTCAGGGAGGCTTCCAAGAGGCCTATGGCAACATTAAAGGAACTGCAAGAATTTCTGGCAAGTACTGGCTGTGTGCTACATGTGACAATCTCCTGTATTCTTCATATGAATGGGCTATGGGGTAGGGTGGCAAGACGGAAGCCTTTTCTTACAAAGAAAAACATCCAAGCCCAGCTGAAGTTTGCAAAAACAAACATCAATTCTCCCAAAAGCATGTGGGAAAATGTGTTATGGTCTGATGACACCAAGGTTGAACTTTTTGGCCATAATTCCAAAAGGTATGTTTGGCGCAAAAACAACACTGCACATCACCCAAAGAACACCATACCCACAGTGAAGCATGGTGGTGGCGGCATCATGCTTTGGGGCTGTTTTTCTTCAGCTGGAACCGGGGCCTAATTCCCTCAGGGTGGAGGGAATTATGAACAGTTCGAAATATCAGGCAATTTTGGCACAAAACCTTCAGGCATCCGTTAGAAAGCTGAAGAGGAAGTTCACCTTTCAGCAAGACAATGACCCAAAGCACACATCCAAATCCACAAAAGCATGGCTTCACCAGAAGAAGATCAATGTTTTGGAATGGCCCAGCCAGAGCCCAGACCTGAATCCAATTGAACACCTGTGGGGTGATCTGAAGAGGGCTGTGCACAGATGTCCTCGCAATCAGACAGATTTGGAACGCTTTTGCAAAGAAGAGTGGGCAAATATTGCCACGTCAAGATGTGCCATGCTAAGACTCCTACCCAAAAAGACTGAGTGTTGTAATAAAATCAAAAGGTGCTTCAAAAAAGTATTAGTTTAAGGGTGTGCACACTTATGCAACCAGGTTATTGTGGGTTTTTTATTTTTCCCCCTCAAAGATTTCAGTTTGTTTTTCAATTGAATTGTTCATGTTATAGGTCACATTAAAGGTGGAAAAAGTTCTGACATGATTTATCTTTGTCTCATTCTTTTACATCACAAGAACCTGGCATTTTAACAGGGGTGTGTAGACTTTTTATATCCACTGTATGTATATATACACATATATGAGAGTGAGGTAGAGAGAAAGAGACTGAGGAGAAATACAGAGTGGGAAACAGAGTGATAAAATTAAACTGACACACTCTGTAGATAGAGGTTAAAGGTACATCCCCCATCAATACCGTGTCAGTTGTTTCCAGGATACAGCAGATCTGACAGCATAAGTTACAACTCAAAACACACACACACACACACTTGTGGCTTGACAGAGTGCTATCCTAAAGGGACAGCCGACCTCACGTCATTCATTGCCTACTGGGGGAAGAAATCAATCAGCGCGGTAACTCCTCAAAGAGCAGCTAAAGGTCTCTGAGACAAGGCAGGAGAAACCACAGCCCTGGGGTTGACCACCTCGGTGTGGGCCTGCTGATCTGGGATCAGTTCAGCCTTTTAGATCTGAATAATAGTGATAGTATTAACACGGATAGGGGACACCCAGATCTGTATCCTAAGAGTACCTTATCGGGTCTTATTCATTACGACCTGAGGCGCATGAGACAAGCTGTGTTCTTTTCAAGGCATTTGAGTCTCATTCAGGATCCCCATGAACTGGATGGCTCATTGTTATGTGGCCATAGATGAGGACAACACCCTGGCTGTCCCTGGGTGACGGGGCAGGAGGTAGTCATCAGACACTATAGTGAGAGGTACCTGATTAATCCCTCTCTAAAACACAGACAGACACACACAGACACACAGCCAGCCTCACCCTCAGTAAACTGTAGCCGATCTCTCTCCAGCTCCCATAGTCGGATCTGGTCTGTGATGGTGGGGGGCAACACTGGGTTCTGAGAGACAGACACAGACAGACAGAGAGAAAGACAGTCAGAGAGACAGACATTCAGAGAGACAGAATAGGTAGTAGAGGCCCGAATTGCCAAGACAGAAGAAGACAGGCAAGGAGAGAGAAAAGAAGAATACAAAGAAATGGAACTGATGGATACTGGGAGGCACCTGTTTTAACATGACAGGATGAGCCCTGGTCTTTAGGAAGTGGAGAATCTGAGCAGAAAAAGAAAAGAAAAAAAAAAACATGAAACACTTTCCTAAACAACATCAAAACAAACCAGTACAACAGTAAAAAAAAAAAAAAAAACACCACCAAAAAGCTCAATATAGTGAGAACCATGACACACTCCATTATGTTGTTCCGTCCTTTGAAGTAACCAGCTACCTGCTGTGCAGTGATGCCGTTAGCGATGGCCTGCTGTACTGACTCCCTGGTGACCTGAGCCACCACCACATTGGGAAAGCGGTAGAGACACTCACTGAACAGAGCCACCAGGGCGATCTGCAGCTCAGAGTCTGGGGAGAGGAAACGGGACACAGTTAAGTCTCCTGCCATAAGCAGACTAGGCTCCGATCATGACAGCCGTTAACTACACGATCGCCGTACGTGCGTGTCATCAAGTCAGTGTCGTCAAATGAGAGATGATTCGTTAAGATCGGCGCCACAACCCACGGACAGTTCGCCGAAAGAACGTCCGTCGGTTACATACTTGTGTAGGCATACAGGCGATAGTTGGTTTCCACGACGATGAAACCCGAGTCTCCCGTCCCAGGGACCACACCCGTGGCTGAGGAGGAGTTGGCGGAGGTGCCGGCGGACAGGGTGATGGCCAGCCTGGTGGGGTAGTACCGCCTGGACTTCCTCTGAGGGCACCAGAGGGAAATGGGAGGTAGAAGGACATGGGTGCAACCATGTTACATCAGCCTGGAATTTTACGGGCTCTCTTGCCTATCCCTAAAGGCTTCAGTCAACGCTGGACCTTTTATATGGTTTATTTGACATGAAATTGGTAAAAGATAAAAGAGCTGGTGCTGGAAGAGCAGCTGGCCTGAGTCCGACCCACACTGCAGCAGTACATGGGCATTTTCAGGCAACAATCGGACCACCCAATGTCAAAGCACCTTTTTATTTAAGCCGCATTAGAGACTGCTCATTTTACTTGAATAGCTACACTGTCTAGTGAACAATCGAAAACTATCATCCGCGCTCACATGACTGTTGTGTTGAGTGTTCCCTAAGGCCCTTACAGAGCTGGGAAGAGAGGCTTTCCAGTTCCCTGCCCCTTTCGGTTTGTAATAGTAATGACAGGAGCGTCTCCCTTAAAATTAGTTTAAGCTAGGGCGAGCACTGTGATGGAAATGTTTTAGACCTAGTTGCATAATTTCCCCCAACCATCTTGCTGCTTAATGTGTAAATGTATTTTTTTTTTTAAACTGTAGTTCTGTCTCCAGCATGTATCCAAAAATACTCTCAGTTAACATGCAGTTCAGCATTTTGGATGATTGTTAATCAGAGGGAGGACCTGAGACTTGATATGCACTGTATCTCACCTTCCTCTGAAACACGAGGCCAAACTCTCTGAGGTGCTGAAGGAACGTAAGCAAGGACTCACTCATTCCTTCCACAGAGTAATCCTGAACAAAATATATATTAAACAGTCACTGGAAGAAGCTATTTGGTTACTAACTAATTTAGTTCATAACAATGAGATGTTTGTCTTTCTATAGCAACGCAATATCAATTACTAGACAATTAATCAATGGTAAAACTTGAGTGTAAATTCACTTAAGTGTCCATGCTACAACACTCACTCTGCCTAGTGTGGAAAAACTAAGCTGGAACAAGAAGGACAGGATCTCCACTAGGTCCATCCCACGAGTCTGAGCAATGAGAGAGAAAGCGAGAGAACAAGTCAGGACATGCACTTCACAGAAGGGACTTTTGTGTTGAGATAAACAACATACCTGCGCCGTGTTGAGGTACTGTAGGGTGAAGTACCAGAGCTGGGAGGCAGTGTCCAGGAGAAGGAACTGGAAACCAGCAGAGGTGATACAGGGGGCATCGCCAACCTCACTGAGGAACAGGAAGTGGAGAGATAACAGACCGGAGAATAGGTAAAAATAAAATGTGTAAGTGGAGACCAGTAAACTCTTATTGTGAAAACCCTTCAGAGTCCAGTTTCAGGTTGTGAATTCACAGCTCATTTCAAGAACTAAAATACAGAAACGGTACAGACTAGAGGTCATGACAACACATGTGTTTAGTAACAGGTGCATCATGGTCCCTGAGCGGCATGGTACATACGCTCTCATGAGGCCAGCTTGAATGAGGAGCTGGGACAGATCCTGGCTGACAGCAGCACTGGGCGAGCCCACCATGAAGTGCAGGATCACCTCCCAGCGCTCCAGGGCGTACTTGTCCAGGCTCTCCACGTCCCGCGCGTGTCTGTCAGGACCCAGGCTGTCCCCCTGGTCGGCCCACGCTCTGCCCCTGTGAGGGAGGAGGGGAGCGCAGTAAAGGCACAAAGCAAACTGTAAAGGTTCATCGTTGTTCCACGGGACAGACGGTTGTCGTGACTCTACCACAACACAGTTCTGTAGATCAAAGCGCTGGCGTAACTATACTGAAACGCAATAAACCAGACGTCCAAGTCCACAAATTTCACCTTTGGCTGTTGAACGTCTTGTAACTGTTCAACAAGACGTTCAACTGCCCAGAATGTAGCCTGGATGTCTAGTGAAAGTGAACACATTAAATGTACCCTCCCAGTAGTGCTATCCTCAGGTTGTCTTTGAATATGGGGTTCAGGATGTTCCCCTGCAGGCCTCCCTGGAGCTGTTGAGTATGGCAGAGTCGGAGCCCTGACAGAACCGAGACACACTCATCATGGTCCCTAAGGAAAGAGAAGAGATGGCGAAACTAGGGAAGCTACATTTTACAGCAGTTATTTCAGAGAGGTGGTTATTTTTCGATACTCTTCTCAAAAAGTAGGATTTCAGTAGTTATCAGAAAATGGGTGGGGACTCCGTATCCTCCCTTCATAGAGGTAGCAGGTTCCACAATTGAGGAAAGATAAACCATAAAGATTGGTTATGAGGCAGTCATCTAACAATCTAACAGTTTTTTGAATTTAGTATAGAAGACTTGATGCGTGTTATATGGTTCAAATAAACACAAACTTACTTTTGACTGTCTTTCTTAACCCACAAAGCCAACGCCGCCTGGGGAAGTGGTTGATCTAGAAACAGCATTCGCATCACATAATTCTTTGCCAATGGGGGGAGCTCCCTGTCAGGCAGAGATGAAACACGAGCAGACAAAAATCACTCGTCAATTTCTCTTAAGCCTGGTACAGGTCATCACGACAGTGTAAAGTAACATGTTCGTGTTTGCAGACCGCATTCTGCTTTCATGTAATTGTAATACGGCCCACATTGTGTTGTTTTGTGTGCAGTGCATTTTATTTTGATGCGGTTGTCCGATATGATCGATCCGGCGCATACTATACCTGTAGACAGCCAGACATGTGGCAGGGTGGTTGTACAGTTTGTCCAAGATATTGGGACTTAACTCTTTTAGATATTCGTGGAGGTTCTTGCATTGTAACTGCACGCGCAGCTTCATCTTCTGTAGAGGACAAATACAACGGAATCTACTCTGATTTTGTTGCTCTTCTATTGCCACTGAGAAGTCTTAAGACTACAAAAGCTTTGATAGCTAGCTACGCTAATGAAGTTTGAAGGCAGTGTTTAAATGTGAGCAAGACGTTCAATCATCCATATGGATCGACTTGTTATTGTTTTACCTTGTGTTTGGATATCGGAAGTGTCCAAAATACTCCTATTAACGAATTAGTTCAGAAATCTTTAGGATATTTGGTGAGCAAGAGGCTGAGGCAACGCCATGTTGGATGATCACGTGATTCAGACATCCACTAGGTGGAGCTTTATGATTGCATTAACTGTTCTGCCCACGAAGCGTAGCAGTGTAATGATTATATACAACCTACTTTTTGATTAATACTGATGGCCAAAATAATAAAATTCACTTACAAATGTTTACACATTAACATGTAAACGATGCAAATTCACTGTTCGTGATGAGAAAAGGTAGAAATGAAAAAAAAATAATAATTCACATCAAACCAACCAACATTTTTCTAACACCACTTTTTATTACACATATCACTTACCAATCTCTGCGGAAAAACATCCGATATCAGTTCAAAATGCAGTGAAATGATGCGGCTGCAAATGATGCTTAGCATACCAAAGCAACCAACCAGGCCTCATTAGAGGAATGGAGGACAACAAACAGCATACCAATTGTGTTTCCTCCAATACATTCAAAGTTTGCATTACATTGATCAAACACATTCTTGTTTACAGACAAAAATGCACAAGAAGAGAATACGGAGGTCCAGGGGAATGGAGAAGCATCTGCGCAACTCAAGCTCTCAGGAGTCTTCTTTCTCTTGATATCTGAATGCAGAAATATAACCCAAATGACATATGTATATTACATATCTGCTCATTATAGAGTACAAACTAAAATAGGGAATAATTATAGTTACAGTTTGTGGTCTGAGTGCTTTTCATATTGTAATTCAGAACAAACTATAATTAATACATTGGTAAATCTGGTGATTAAAGAACCATTTAGAATTCCTTTGGTAAACTTGGTTTTTAGTGAGCCGTAATTGATGTCGTTGTTGACATTCTACATTACCTGCAATGTATACAGGTGAAAAAGACTGTCTGTCCTTCATCTGCGGATCTCATCTGTCTGGTGTGATACACCATCCCCTCTTTATTGCAGCGAGAGCAGCGCCTGTCAATCTAGGATGCACAAGTTTGAGGAGGTCAAAGACAGACAAACATCAGACAGGTTGTTCTAAATACCCAAAGCTTTATTGCTGTTCCTGCTTTCTTACCACAGCACCCTTGAGTTCCGAGTCCTCTTCCTCCACAGTAACAGAGGACAGTTCTAAAGTATTAAAGACGACTGTAGACGTGATCTTTTGACTAGAAAATTCTGAAAAAGACACAAAAACACACAGAATACATATGTAGGAAAATATCAACTAGCTGGATTGAATATAACATTCTGATTATGACTTGTTTGTGTCTGTGAAAAGCAAGCATGATCCCTGAAATGGTCAGTCATAATGTGATAAGTAGATGGCATAATAGCACTGACTACTAAGTGCTTGTTCACCGTCACTATCCTACATCTTAATTTCCGACAGGAACATTTTGATGACAAAGACAAAACAATCCTCACCGCGGACAGGGATGCTGAAAGCACAGCGAGGACAGGTAACTGTGTCATGCAGCCCTGGAAGAGGCAGCACGTTGCCACACTCAGGGCAGAAATTGGGATCTCCACCGAAACAAGACATCAGTAGCTATTAGATAAACATTTTTTATTAGATAAACGACTTAAGTAAACAAAGTCAACAGACTTTTGTCAGTAACTAACCATGTGAGGGTTGACACCGCCAGAGCGATCTATGACAATACAAAACTATGCAGAACTATTTTTTATGATATACCGACCCATTATTGGGACGGTAAAACAAATTTGGCTCTGTACTCCACAAGTTTGGATTTGGAATCAAACAATTATTATGAGGATTAAGTATAGATAATCTGCGGAACCCACCTGACTAATCAGAAACACCCCTGTCAGGTAAATTCTCCCAACATTTTTCTGCCTTGAAATAGGGGAACTATGTACCAAAATGGTGTTATTAACAAACTGTGAAACCAATTTGTACACAAATACACTCAGTAATGTATACATTAAATACATAGTAGCTGTTTGATTTCTTACGTAAACTTTAGGAGTATAGAGCATTTAGAACAAATTACTTATTGTCCCAATAATTACAGAAGACACTGTAGCTATATGCCGAGGCATATCGATATTTTCAGAGCCACATATTCAAGATATACAGCTATACACCGAGCCATTTACTAAGATATGTAGTTACAGTATATATACAGAGTATATGGATACAACTAGATACAGTACGGTACCACCGAGGCCACTTAATATACTCCCAACACGTGTTAAACCAACGTTAACAACACAATAGATAGCTATCTCAAAGCTAAAAATTAAAATTTTCCGCAAGGTTTCTTAGCTACCTTATCGCTGTTACTTATCGGTGTGGAAATACAAATGTGGACAAAAGTTTTGCACTTACTGAACACTTGCCTGAAACGTTTCACAGACAAAATATTTATCTCACGCACGGGACTTTCTACCACTTTCTACGCGTCCTTACAGAGTCGCACGTTGATGACGTCAGAAGCGGTTAGCTGTCAATTCCTAAGGCTGTAGCTACATTTCATCATCACGAACAAGGTAAACAATCCCAACGTTCAACAGAAAAAGACGGTTATCCGAAATATTCGTTGTGTCAATTTTCTGTGTTGCGAAACGTGTAGAATATAGCGGAATAGCTAGTAGCTGACTAGCTTAGTGATAGCCATCTCCTCTGCAGGAACGTACACTACACAAATGTGCCTCACGACTGAGTCGTGCTTGCTAGGCAACTAGCTACTACTGCAGCTAACTAACGGTTACCTAGCTAGCTACTCATAAGAGATTATAATTTGTTAGTTGCAAAATGATTATTTAAACTACCAGAACAGAACGAAACGGGGACCTTTTAGTTGCAAAACATTTTAATCAAAAACAGAGTTTATTACATGCTTGTATATCCCTCCCCGTTTCGTTCTGCAGTTTGGCGAAATAAATACACGCGTCATGGCATGTTGTGAGTTGAAACACCGGATAATCTTGCATTGATGATAGATACGGTAGCAGCCGGCTCTCCCCAATGAGCAGTTTAGGTTTAATAATTAATTATATGAATAACTTTAATTATGTGACTGTTATGGCCTTCTCTAATTTAACGTAAACGGAAAAATAGCTACTGTTTTTATAAGCTTGTCATCATTATCACAACTCCACACAGTTTAATGCATTATCTTATTCGTGCCTTTCATGTCCATATATGTTATAATTGTTGAAAGTACATTTTTGGTGATGTTGTTGGGGTTTGGAAAGGTCAAAGCTCATCTGTGCTCTATGTGTACTTACAAAAGTACATTCCTGTCAGCAGTTACTTACTCCCACACAACAAAACCTCTGGCAGGACATATCATTTTTAACCCCAAGCCCTAACTCTCTCAACTTTCCTTTGAGTGAATCAGCACTGAAACCAGATGTTTTTTTTACATGCCATTGAGTCCAAATAACAAAAGCTGCCCCCTCTGCCCTTGACTTCACTTGAGGGGACGATGGTATAATATATAAAGCCTTTCTTTGTTTCCTTTGTTTTCTTCAAAATTTATAGTAAGGTGTAATTTGTGTATTGTTCCCTTTGGAAGAGCAGTTGTTTTGGGTTCAAAACTCTGTTTAGAAGTGATCATTTCTTTGGAGAATACAGTAGATTGCTGTAATCACTGCTTGTCCCTGGTTACCAGTATTTGTAAACAAACGTAATCTTGCTTGGGACACCTGCCGACTCTTTCTGCGTTAGTTGCCTGAGAAACGGCCTCGCTATGCTTTCAGTGAAATGACTGTTTCTCCCTCTGAGTCCCAGGCAGAATGACTGAGCAGGATGTGGACAATGAGCTGCTGGATTACGAGGAGGAGGACGTGGATGCGGTTGGGGATCTGGCCGGGGGGGATGTGCTGGCCGTGAAGAAGGGAGGGGTGAAGGGCTCCTATGTGTCCATCCATTCCTCTGGGTTCCGGGACTTCCTGTTGAAGCCAGAGCTGCTGAGGGCCATAGTGGACTGTGGCTTTGAGCATCCTTCTGAGGGTGAGTCAAAGTCAGGCTGGAAGGTAGACTCAGCCATATGAGTCAAAGTCAGGCTGGAAGGTAGACTGGGCCATATGAGTCAAAGTCAGGCTGGAAGGTAGA
>JACXGI010001281.1:54382-69625 GCA_016801175.1 Esox masquinongy | reverse complement strand
GGTGCTCTATTTAAAATGTTCACCATCGTCATGGTACTTACTGCTATGGGTGGTGGAGTATCAGAGATCCTTAAGAGAGAGGGTTGTTGTGATTCTCAGACCAGCCCGTCGCACCGACCAACAGGCTCGGAGGGCTCTTCTTCGTCACTGGCTTTTTGATAACCCCTCCACCAGCGTTGACAGGTTATCAAAGAAACCCAGCTTTGGGACACACTCCTGACTTATCAATAAAACAAGCATAACATTTTAATAAACAGACCCCCCCCTGTTGTTTTAGAAGATAATCCCAGTAACATTTGAACGTTTGATTTAGGAGATATTTTACATTAGTCTGTGAAATCAGACAAACAAATGCATGTTTCATCATAAGGCACAAATATTCAATCTTGAGTGTGGTGTGTGAACTCGACACTAAATTCATTTCTTGTGTAAAAGGCGGTATGGTTTCACTCTGTGGGGCCCATGGGAAGGTTTATTCAGCCCCTGCACCCTTGAAGACCGCAAGGGTGCGCATGAACGCCCAGACGGAGGTATAGACTGTCATGAGATTTAGCTTTGCTTTAACATTTGTTTTTGTTTTTTTACATCTCTCCTCAGTTGAACCAACGAGGTAAAGAAGACAAGCTCTATTGGCCTACTGAAATTGCCACAGAATTTGACTTAATAGCTAGTCAAGCAAGCGTACCAGATCAGTACAATCAATTCCTTATCCGTTGGCATTCATTAAATCGCCTGAAGAATGACTACATTTGGACCACTGCAGAGTAGGGCCACTGGCGGAAAGGACGTCTCTGAACATCGTCATGTCTTTTCTATTGCCGTTTAAGTGTTATTTTGTTGTATTTATTTGTAGACTAGGTAGTTCTTAAAGAGAATTTAAGTTATGTTTTTTTATGTTCTTGGATTGCGAATGCTGCATTTTATATTCTATAAATGTTGTTTACCAGCCAGAAGAGGTTGTTTATGAAGGAAAGGATAGGTGGGAAGGGTTACATTGTTCTAATGATAAAGACAAATAAAAGTCTGTTCTGTGTGGATTCATACATTTGTTGGACTCAGATTTACTTTCCCTACTTGCCTCAACATCTAATCTCACGCTGTCTGAGGGGTATCACAATCAGAAAAGATAAAGATGAACAAACTTCCTGCCATTGCTTAGACTGACAATGTGAACAGCCTCTATGTCCGTCCAAAATGGTACCCTATCCCCTATGTAGTGTACTAGTTTTGACCAGGGCACATGGAGAAAAGGGTGTCATTTGGGATGCAGTCGGTGTATGGTTTAGTGCCAACATCTGTTGTTTATGTTGGTGGTGGGTGGTGATCTCTGATGCCTTAAATAGCTGCTACTGCAGAGATGAGGTTGACATCGCCCGCTAGCCCAGTAACAGACCCATAGTACAGAACAGTACCTGCTAGCCCAGTAACAGACCCATAGTACAGACCAGTACCTGCTAGCCCAGTAACAGACCCATAGTACAGAACAGTACCTGCTAGCCCAGTAACAGACCCATAGTACAGAACAGTACCTGCTAGTGCAGTAACAGACCCATAGTATAGAACAGTACCTGCTAGCGCAGAAACAGACCTATAGTACAGAACAGTACCTGCTAGCCCAGTAAGACCTATATAGACAGAGCTTTAGTACCAAACAGTAAGAACAGTACCTCTGAGCCCTAACAACAAACAGTACAGAACAGACGAAGCAAAAGATATGGTTTCAGCCATAGTAGAATCGCATTCCCAGGACTTATTTGGAAGGATGGAGCTGGTGGTATCTAAACACCTGAACTGATCCCTAGGGCCCAGTCCCAAATGGAGCCCATGCTCTGGTGGACATCGGAGATGGTTTGACAGGTGATCTTGTTGCAGCTCCCTCTTGCCCCCTGGCTGGGTGAAACATTAACCACATTACTTCCAATCAAACCCTCTCAGTGCAGAGGAGCTAGGATTTGGATGTAATTGTGAAGTGACCTAATTTTAAGTTGATAAATGTGAAAGACTGGGTTTGTCTAGGTAAGGGAGAAGTCAATAGGATAGGAGTCAGAGGAGGGAGGGGGTCAACAGGATAGGAGAAGTCAATAGGATAGAGGAGTCAGAGAAGGAAGGGGTCAACAGGACAGGAGAAGTCAGAGGGAGGAGTCAACAGGATATGCACAGACTGGATGAGAAAGTGGGAAAGGATAGACTAGCAGTGTCTGAACCCCAAATGGCACCCTATTCCTTTCATAGTGCACTACTTTGAACCAGGGCCCATGTGGGATTTGTCAAAAGTAGTGCACTATTATGAATAGGGTCCCATCTGGGACACGTGAGGTCACAAGCAGAACTGTGAAGTGTTGGAAAATGGCCAGAAACAACAGGATCCATTAAAGTGAGAAGATAAAACTGCTGATGCTCAAAAGCGAAGACAATAGATGTAGACAGATATCAAAATAGTCAGTTTTATTTTTGACGTATTAAAGTTTTAAACACGCCAGGCAGTGTTTCTTTACACATTACCATATAGACATACGATCAATCTTCCTCACAACTTTCCCAGAACTAAATACAGTACATTAACAAATCACCTTTATTCTTAACTTATCACCCACTTATGCTCATCATGTAAAAGGATAAACAAAAAAAACAAAAAAAAGTAATTTGGTTCTTCAACAAACCCAAGTGTAAAATACCATTGTTTGACCAGAATGGAATTACAACCGACCCTTTGTGTGAGAGTCAAGTGTGAGAGTCAAGTGTGGTCAACAGCTGCTTCCCGGAGGAAACCCTAGTCCCTAGCACCCTATATAGGGCTTATTGTCATTTAGGACTCAACAGAATGCCTCATACATCAGGTTAAAGAGCGTCTGATGTGTGTGACCCTCCAGCCGGGTGTAGGAGGACTGGTTTGCAAACCATTAACCACTTAGCTAGTTAAAATAATTCACAAAATAGCCCTCCCAAAAAAATGTATCATACATTTTCATTTTATGAATAAATCAATTCTGATAATCACATAATACTAAAATTAATATCAGTATAATACTGTATACTCAACCTCATCCATTCACTTAAAGTGAGTTGATTGCTGTTAAGGTCTTTTGAAGTGTGAACCTCTGAACAGGCTTTCCCAAAGAGCACCCTTTCCCTTCACACTTTGGGTTGGGCGTAGTGCACTACATGGGGAAACAGGTTGCCTTTTGGGACGTAGAGAGTAAGGGTTTGGCCTCCCCTTAGCAATACGGGAAACCACACAAAGAGCCAACGGGTTGGCCTCCCATTCGACGTAATCAAACCTGGGACCCGCTCAGATCTCCTTTCAAAATGCCACGTCGAAGCACACATGAACCTCTCCAACACCAGGTGGAACAGGAGAACAACCAAATACTAAATGGTTCCTTTTTTTTTTCCTGAGAGACAGCTCTCTGTGGTATTATTCCCTGTTACACTGCATTCAGCTTTTCACTCGTATTCAAAAACAATGAGGGCCCAACTCTCCTTTAACCTACTTTCATGTATCCGATGTCTTCATTCACCAAACCGGTTGGTTTTAACTTGTAGCAGTAACTTCAGATCCTTCGTGTAATCCTGTGTCAGTTTTCTTTGGTTTGAGAGGGAGTTCCTCTCGGGTCAGTCTGTCACAGGTACAGTCGCCGTCCGCGGCATCGGGTTCAACCCTTTCAGCTCCAGCTAACGTCATACTTTGTCCATCCTTCCGGTGGGGTCAGGAAGACCCGTCGTCCTCGGGACAGGAAGCTGACCACGCCCCTGTAGCCCGCCCGGGGAACCCCCGATTTCAAGTCATCCATTACCCCTAAGCTTCGTGCGAGGACCTTAAAACTGTCTCGGCTGGAATACTGGACCCGGTATGGACCGGTTCCCCTTAAGCCTCCACCTTGTTGGACCTCCTCCACCTTCACCAGTGGAGCACTGTAAACCTCCTTCACAAAGTTCATGTCAAAGTTCTCCTTCATTAAGTAAGACAAATCTTGTTTGGTGAAAGGCACAAATTCAGAGTTGAGCTTGATGTAGCGCAGGTACTGGTCAAAGAACTGACCCAAGCTGACACCCTTGCGCCCAAAGGTTATAGTCCTGGAGATCTCGGGTCGTATGCAGGAACGTTCTTTCCTCTGCTCGGGATGACGCATCCAGTCGTCCCAGAAGGCCGCAGGCCACTTTGGCTCCAGCTCGGCCCAGACATCCTTCCGCAGCATCCAGCCCAACCCGGGGAAGAAGTCGGTTCTGTAGAGGAGTTCTGGCTTCCCGGGGTCCACTAGGCCCTCCCTGCCGTTGTCGTTCCAGGCCGACACACACCACAGGGTGGGGTCAGAGGTCAAGATGGGGTGCAGGGCACGGAAGTATTCAAAAAAGTCTGGGGCCACCTGGACGGGAGAGAGTGTTGGTCAGCCAATGGTGTTACAGTGAGAGAACGAAGGTCGTGTCTTGAATGCCACTCTATTCCCTACATACGGCACCTCTTTAGTGTTCATAGTGCTGCACTACATAGGGAATAGTCGCAAGTCGGGACACGGATTGGGAAGCAAGTTTTTCCTCCACTAATAAGAAGCAAATGTTACTCTGGTATGAACGATCGTGAAGCTATGCAAAACATGCCGAGAGATAACACATTTGATCAGGTCTGATAAACCTGAAGATGTCTACCATGTTTGGATATCTGATCGAAATAAAGCCAAAGGTCGTCCTAATCGCAGTTTGACTATTTAAATACAAATCTGTGGACCTTGAACATTAATGCCCTGGTCAATGCACTTAACACACACCTACACTTTTATGACAATGCAACGGAAATCCTGTTGCAATACGCGACGGGTCAGTCCTGTAGGTGCAAGTCAGACTCGTACAGCATGAAATACTTCACACGTAAATCTATCGACCAGCGAGTTACATGGGCTTGACCTACTGAAAGCCAAACCTTGACGTAAAATTTTATCTTTATGTCAAAGTCACACCAGAATGGCTTTCCAAGAGGCATTGGTTGTTCCAGAGTGGTTACATCTGCTTAAAATCATTGACAATGTTGAAATATTATATTCCTAACAAAATCTACTGAGCTTGAGACAATAGCGACAGAAACAAGTTGTCTTGTTCAAATATTATTCCTGTGCTTTCAAAGGTGCTTCAAACAAGAATTAACTCTGGGGAATGAAAACATACGCTATCAATTTTGTTAATTTATTTTTATGTTCTACAACATTCTTCCACTTCTGAAATAAGGTATTTTGTGCAGATCTGTACAGAAAGTGGTGTGAAAGAGTGGGTAATGTCTACGAATCTCCACAAAACAAACCACAAGACAAAAATACATTTAAGCAGGTCCAATAAAAAAAAACCCGGGGACTGACAGACATCTACCATGTTTGGATATCTGATCAATACAAGGCCAAATGTAGTCCCGTCAACACCATATGACCTGCCAAAACAACCTTTGTCTTCGAGTTAAGTACACAGTGTGTTAAACAGTAACCTACAGAACAGTTGCATAAGTGGACACAGTTCTAAGTCAAATTATCCCCCTCTCTCCATGATGGATTTAAGGGGTAACGGTTTAGCCGAAAGGCTACTTATGACTCATGGGAACAACGCATTTTCCCCGACCTCTCACAGCGTGTACGGTGCCGAATTCTGCCAGTGTCGTTTTTTCCATTTCTTCAGACATTTGTTTACCCAGATGGCAGTTTTATTGGGGCGTGCGTCCCAATTGGCACTCTGTCCTTTACAGAGTACTCAATGGTAGTGCACTTAATAAGGAATAGGGTGCCATTTGGGACAGTTTGTCTGACTTTGATGGGGGAAATAATGATCAGGGAAGAGTTTAGGGATCCCATGCCCTCCCTGCTTGGAGCCAGCCTGGTTAATCCACTAATCAGTTAAATGTGCTAATCTGGGAATGCATACCAGGATTACAGCTGTCCACTGCATTAGACACAGGGATTAGACCTGCCCGCTCTGCCTGTTCCGGCCCGAGCCTCCCAGGCTCCTCCCCCTGTTCCCGGACAGGCTCCTCCCCCTGTTCCCGGACAGGCTCCTCCCCCTGTACCCACCAGAGCCTCCCAGGCTCCTCTCCCTGTACCCACCAGAGCCTCCCAGGCTCCTCTCCCTGTACCCACCAGAGCCTCCCAGGCCACCTTGGCATGAGTCACATGCAGCTGGTGGTCAGTTAAACGTGACAGAAGGAAAGGCCTCTGGTGTCAGTGCCTGATCCGACAGCCCACCTGGGTCAGTCAAATCAGAAGCTGACACGGGCAAAGATTCTCATTTAAAACCATTAGATTCTAAGTTCAGTTCTAACCATCACTCAACAGTCATATCCACGCTGCATTAACATTCTAGCGCCAAGGCACAATTTTGGAAAATAATTATGTAGACTAGTTATAAAAATAAAAACCATTTACAAAATTTTCAGATAGGAACCCTACGCTTTCGGCGGTGACCACAATGAATGTGCCGTACAAATGAGGAACATTTTGGATCAACACTGTCCCTCATCTGAATCAGAGCCAGATGTAGTTGCATACCTTCCCATCAAAGGCCCATTTAAATCTATGGAAAGTGCTGAGCCGGCAGAGCGAGGCTGTCTCTTCAGCCCGCTGCAGCATAACAGGGCTTCGTTTAAGCTCAGTGCTGCAGTGCAAACGAAGCACTTCATGTTTAGTAGCGGGCCACAGGGTCGTCGGTACCCTTAAAGAAGTTAAGCCCCGGGAATAATACCAGCGCTGGAGCACAACGGCTAATCTTAAACTTAAAAAAAAAAAAAAAAAATCTGTTAGGGCCCGACCTACTTATATTGCGCTTCGGGCAAGTCCCTGTAAACTCCCACCACTTGGTGCCGATGTGAAAGTGATGAGCAGAACTCATGGGGAGCTTGTGTTGGAACTCAGACACTCCTCTGTGTGTCTACTCCTCGCTAATCGTACCTGCAGGCCGATGTGTGTGTGTGTCACTGGTCACTTACCTCCAAGTCATCCTCCACGATCACCACAGTGGAATAAGACAGGATGTGGAACACCTGGTTGAGAGCCCAGCGGTAGTGTCTGGCGATCTTATAGTAGCCCTGGAACTTCCGGTGCTCCGGTCGTACCCGGATGTCCGAGAGGTCCGGTTGCCTAATGTGGAGCACCTGACTGCCGTACGAGCCAATCACACGGGCTGTCTCGGCATGGCCACAGTCCTGGCTTACGATGATTGGGTAGAGTTCTGCTGAGGGGCGGTACTGGATCAATTTGTCCAGGCTTCTTTTCACGGTCACCCTGTCGCAGGCGATGACCAGTACGGGAATGACAACTTGGGATCCAGGTGCTTCCTGTTTGGTGTAGTTTCTCCGTTCTCTCACGTTACTCTCTGGTTTGGTGTCGTCTTTAGGGTCTGCTGCTACAATCAACTGCTGTGTGTTTCTTTCTTGACGCCGGTCATTGTGTTCTGGACTGTCCTTCGGAGGTAAAGCCGGTGGCCACTGCGGGGGCGGAGATTCACGTTCCTCCCCTCTCCCTCCGTCGGCCTCTCGTTTTCCCGGTTCATTTCTCTTCTCCCACAAGGACCGGTGGCTTTGAATCTGCTTGAGAAGTTCCTTCTGGGTCTCCAGTTCCGACTCTACCTCCTCAGCCAACCGTATCACCTCTCCAGCCAGATTGCTCCCACCCCCTTTTCTTTTGGCCACTCCCCACTCTTCCCGTCCACCAGGCTCAGCCCCTCCACCCTCTCCAAATCGACCAACAGGAGGCCTTCCCCAAAGGAAGAGGAGAAGCAAGCCATTGCAGGCGACAAATAAGAAAGCTCCACACAAGATAAGGGAACCTCTCTTGCGAACCATGGCCCAATGACACCAGAGAATGGACTAGAGCAAGGAAAAGAGGACAGCGAATGTGAGTGTTGAAATGACAACACAGCCCACTGGGTCCTGACCAATCACGAAGATGAGAGAGAGAGGGCATCCAATAGGAGTGGCGAGGACAGAGGACTGATCACACGATCGTTGCAGCTCATCCAATCAGCGGGGGAGGTGATGGATAACATGACAGGAGTGTGGTGGACCTCTACAGCAGAGACAGATTGATGGAGGAGACGCATGGAAAACTGTTGCGTTCTGTAGTATCACTTGGGATCTCCTCGGAGCAACACCGGAGCAGGAGACGGAGTTGAGGCAGGGAGAAATTAAAAAAAACGGGGGGAAAAAAAAAAAACAAATAAAAAATAAATAAGAGGAAAGCGCTGGATGACAGGAAGGGGTGGATAAGAGGAAGGAGAATCAGGGTCAGTTTGGGTGGAGCGGGTGGCAGTTTTCCGTTATCCCTTGGCCATCATCCTGAAACAAAAGACAGAAAAGAAAGAGTGTGATTTCAGGAAATGTTATGCAGATTTTTTGTTGCTATGGGTAACAGTGGAAATTGAAGTCAAGTAATATGTAAAATATGATCACAAAAGGGTACAGCTTGAAATACTACCCTAGTATCCTGTAGTACTATAATATTAAAAAACTGACTTCGTATAAACACTTAGCTGGACATTAACCAAAGCGACCCCACATGCCATATTTAAATTATTTAAATCACCCACCAGAGAATAAACACGCTAGACAGAGCATCTAAAGGAACTGAGCACATCCCAAATGGCCCCTATGGACTCTGGTTAAAAGAAGTGCACAAGGGAACCATTTGTAACACATTCAGTTTTCCTGACTGAGGAGCTGATTACACTCAGAGCAAATAAGGCCCTAAATGACGATCACTTTGGTCCCTCTCAATGTCTCTGTGTTGCTGGGAAACAAACGCAGCGGGATGGTGCCCCAAATGGCACACTATATCCCATCTAGTGCACACTATAAGCAGAATAGGGTGCCATTTGTCACACAAAACTTCAGGATTTTTATTATGGCTCGCTACCAGCAGGTTTCTCCAGATGATGAACATAAACAAGACTGTTTACATCATTAAGATTCATGATTCATGAAACATTTCCATTTTTAACACCCCCAAACCCTCCACCCCACCGTGCATCCTAAACCACACCCTATTCCCCACTCAGGGCCCATGGCAAAACAGTGTACTGAACAGTGGCTAGGGGGCAATTTAGAACACAGACCAGATTACCCAAAGAGCATCTCTGAGCTAGAGCCAGTTTTGTGCCCAAGAATCCCCCTAACAAGAAATTAAACTTGCACATGGAGGGACAGAATTTGTGACTGGAGGGACAGAGTTTGTGACTGGAGGGACAGAGTTTGTGACTGGAGGGACAGAGTTTGTGACTGGAGGGACAGAAGGTACTCCACACTTTTTTTTAGAAAGAGAACTTGAGGTGCATCTCAGGTCTTTTGTTTTGTCGGAGCTTGGCAATCCCAAGATGAATTCCTCAATCCTTATGCACCTTTACCATTGTGCACCGCCCACTTGTGCTCCCGGTCACAATCAGTAGTGACACCCTGGGGTGGAACCCAGGGTGTAGCCACACCACAGCACATCAATTTGGTGCCTTAAACCACTCTGTCAGTGTCGGGAGACTCTCTTTTCGTTGCTCACAGATGGTTTTAGAAATACCAAACCCCTGGTCCTGGCAGGCTGGGTTTATACCACACTGATTATTGGCCCTAATAAGAGAAGGAAGAAAGAAAGGTTTCCTTCTCATTTAGTCTTCCGTTAAAGCCGATTTAATATGTTCACTTAATGTTTTCGTACTGAAACCAGGCTTGTGCCAGGGGATTGTCATATAATGCACGTCACACATTCAAAAGAGAAGGAACATGGTAATAAATCTCTCTGCCCGTTAGCCCAGTTCAGTCAGAGATCATGAGTTACTGCTGATGAAGTCACTAACAACTGTTGGTTGGTGGGAACAGACTGAGAACCACACAAAACCGACACGCTGATGATTCAAGACGTTCCAGCTCTCTCCCTCACCTCACACAAACAGCCCACCGCTGCCACCAGTTCCCCATTGAATTTATAATGTTGTAAATACTTAGACAAGCTGACCGCATCATATCCAAGCTTCAGAAGCGGGTCAGGGACACTGCTTACGTTATTTCTTTTTTGCCCCCCTCTGTGATAAAAATGTGCCGACCTGACAAATTCCCGTGCCATAAACCAAACTCACATCAGAGAAACGGGTTCACATGCAGGTTCAGACCTATAAGCAGTTTAACTACCTTAAGCGTCAAGCACAGGCATTTGATCCGGTCTAGGTCCTGACCCAACCTAGCCCAGTCCTTAGGCTCACATCCTGAAACACCCCTGTGAATATTAAAATAAGCTCTGTTCACAGGGAGGGGAAGATGTAGCAAGACAGACACTGTGCTCCTAATCGCAATATTATCTTATGGTGCGCTGAACTCTACCGGGGCCCTAGTCGAAAGCAGAGCACTATATAGGTAATAGGGTGTCAAAACAAATTACAGGTGATTATCTTGTAAGCATTGGCAATGAGACTAAGTACCCACCCTGCTTAAAGGGGATCTCCTGGCTTGGATGAAGAACGCGGTCTGGCTATAGCAGGACCTGTTCTCTGCATTCTGCTAACAGTCCAAATACCAGGAAACCAGTAGTTATACCCACAATTTTCTTTTGAATTACAGGACATCAATAAATTCCACACAATCCGGGGAGACAACAGTCTCTCCTATCCTTTTCCTCCATCTGCACATGACACACCAAGAGCAAACATCTACTCCAGTGGACACACACACACACACACACAGACACACAGACACACACGTACGTGATAGGATTGCAACAGCAGTTCCAGGAGGGGATGAGGAGGGAACAGAACAGATTAGGGGAAAGACAAAAAAATGGAAAAAGAAGACTGGAAGTATGGGGGTTCACAGACAGCGACGAGAAGACAGCACAGACTTACGGGTGGACAGAAACATCAATGCTGAATGTAAAAGAAGAAAAAATAAGATTAAAGAATAATAATTTGACAACCAAGGGTTACATATAAAGAGACATGATACACAAAAGTCTGGGGTTTAAAATAAGTTGCCAGACGGAGAAAAAAAGCTTTGTTATTCTGTACCTGAAGTAGCGAACCGTCCAGTTCTCCCAGTGGTTCTCTATCAGCACATGTTCATAAAGTTTCATAAAGGCAGAAGGGTTGAAGGAGACAACGTGGTAGAAAAAAGTGAACTGTTCCTCACACGCACTAGAGACCGTATGACATCCACTCACACAGAAACAGTAAACTAAAACGAAATCTCATTTTTAAACCCCTCCTTTCCCTTCCTCCCTCGCCCTCTCGTTCGCTCTCGCTCTCTCATTGACACGTGTAAGTACCTGGTAGGTTTAAATACAGGCGTTAGAAGGTCAAAGTTGAAGTCACCTGAATTGACGGGTAGTCTTCTTAGAATTAGTGGAGTACAAGTATATGGATTTTCAAGACGAGTAGATACGTATCAAAACTTGGTTACTTTGAAATGGAAGATCGAATACGACAAGAAAACAAGTAGAGAAACTGAGCCTATTAGACAAAATCAGTACTAGACAAAATCAGTACTTGGGAAAGTAAAGGGAAGTCAGTCAAAGCAAATATATGTGTTCATGCCATCATCACTTCGCTTCTCTTGACATTAGGTTAACGGCGTATAACATTGTACCTCGACTCTTGCCAGTCGAAAAATACTACATTGTAAACAACTAGCCGCACAGCAACAATTTGGTAAACGCCTTTGCCAAATTAATGGAATGTCAGAAGACTGCTACAATGAGCAATATACAAACGTGAAAAATGGTTTACTAGTGTATGCATGACTGGACTGAATTGCAAGCTATAAAAGTAATGTTTCTGGCTGAATGTCTACACCATGGTAACCCTAATTTCAGTTCAATTAAATATTTGGAAATTGCAATACTTTAATCTCCATACTGTTGATGCTTACTAGCCTACACTTTAGCTAGCTGTCTGAGCATTTTAGCTGTTCAGAAATAAAATATTACAGCTACATAGTATAGTTAGCTATAGTATAGTTCCATAACGAGCTAGGTAAATCAAGTACAAAATTGTATCAAGCTAGCTTCAGTTCAGACTGCTGGCTAATGTTAGCTAGCTAACTAAGTAGGACGAGAATTTCAAGCTCACGTTTTGCCATTTGCCCCTGTAGGACGTGTTGCATGCTATCTGGAAAGCCACCTGGGATGTCGATAATGTGGGTTTTTCAGCCGGATCGTCTTCTCTTACTTTTCTTCCTTTCCCTTCTGCCGTGTCAATAGCTACCTTACTGAATGTCCAGCTCACATTTCCCCCTCTTTCACCCCTCACTACCTTGGACCCGCCATTTAGATGTGTTCAGTTTTAAAATCGGCATTGGAATTCACCGAGATGAATTTGCGACAACCATATTCCTCTACACAGCTGTTCTCCAAGCTCAAGTGTCAGTCTTTTACTGGTACTTGTCTGTATCTTTTTATTTGACACCACCGCTAAATGTACTCTCCACACTTCCGGATTGACTCATTAAGCAAGGCCAACCCCTAACCTCCTCCTTTCCTCCTCCCCTTTACATTTTTCCCTAGCAACAAAGTACCTTAACAACCGTCGTGAGGCGGTGGCACTCCCCTGAAATTGTGGTATTGTAATTGTGCAGTCTATTGTGTCAGTGGTCAGTCAGCAAGTGACCGAAACGAGATGTTCTGCTCAACAGAACTCGGTGCCTTTTCATATATTTTTGATTTTTTTAAAAGTATTTCTGCCATTGCCACTTACCTAGTCACCTGGCAGTGTCATCTGAATTATTCCCTGCTCGCGTTAACTGCGCCCCTTCCTCTCGCGCTGGATTCACTTCAATCCGTTGACAAGCTGTCAAACCATACCACACAATACTTCACACAACTTTAAACCTCCAGTAAATAATGTATGCCTCTTGAGAACAATAACACAGGCGATGTCAAGAAAAGTGATAGTGTATTTCAATGAACACAATGAAGACAAAAAAACTGGATGACACAAAAGTGGTATCTGAATAATTTAATATTTTACATTCAGGACCTATGTGACTTGAATCAAAGCAAGGATCACTACAGTATGGTAGTCACCACTTTGGTTATTTTAGGATCAGATGTGCAGTTGTGTTCACTGCCAGAACACCTACTGGTCCATCACATGATTAATGTCCGAATTGAAGCCCTGGTGACAGTCCGGAGTGGGGGCTTTATTAATTATTTCGACCCAAGCTTAATGAAAGTGGACTGCCTTTCAGGATACACTATCTGTGTTTTAGTTGTCTTGTCTTGGTCCTTGTAGTGCTGTCAGTTGCTCCTCAATGTTTCTCAGCTCGTGCTGCAAGGCTGAGATCTGAACAGATGCATTTTGAGGATGAAAGGAAAAGACATAAATGCAACAGAAACACAAAGCAACTTCTCTTTCAAGCTTAATCAATGACTGCCTCACCAATGGCACCATGTGTTTTATATAGTGTGCTACTTTCTACCATTTTTAACCCAGACCCCAGTGCCCAGTATAGTTATTAGGGTGCAGATTGGGACCCCCCCCCCCTCGGTTTCATGTTGACATGTCACACATTGCTCCAGTTTACATCAACACATTTGTTTGCAAGATGAAAGAGAGTTTGCTCATGTGACAAATGCTTGTTTTGCTGTGGTTTGCCAAAGCTGGACAAGCTAATTTCCCAGAGAGAGCACAGTAAACATTTTATTCTCCACAGATCCGCAGCTTGTAGGGAAAGTTCAGGGTTTCATTCCATCTTCTATACCCCACAATCTGACGGGGGTGGGGCAAGGGGTCAAGGGCGATTTTCAACTAAAACGGTTAACACTAGAAAAAACTATTGGTACCAAAAGTTCCATGCAATTGTTTTGTTGGTGACAGAAGAGAGGAATGTGGAAAATGAAAGCATTCCAACATCGCCTCTTTCATCAATCTGTTACTGACACACACCTCACTGCACTGACAACATACCTTCTTTTCAGTCTGTAGCCTCACCCACTCTGGAACCGTTTCTGAGTAATCTGGCGCCCGGGTTCGAGAGAGCGACTGTTCAAGCTTACAGAGAAGCTTCTCTTTGCGCTGGGACAGCTGCAGGCCCCGTTTGTTCACATTCACTTCACCCTGAAACACCCCCAGAAAAATATTTTGCATCATATTACAGAATACCAATACTTTACAGGACAGCCCTGGAAGAGAAAACCCTAGAAAACAGGCAACAATGAAAGGTAAATAGCCTATTATCAATGCACCAATACTATGGTACCACCGAAAACAAAACACCCACTATCACACCAATACAACCAACAGCAAAGAGGCGTAACAACTGGGTCTTTCAAAAGGAACCACATGCTGCATACCTGCGCCCTGAGGTGTAACTGACAGGAGTGGTCGACCACACCGACAGCACTGCCTTTGGGCGGAGCAGAGGGGGAGAACAGGGAGCCGTCTCCCCTGGCCTCACGGGGGCAGTGTAGGTGCAAGGTAGAGATCCTGGCCAGGGTCTGAACGGCAGGGCCAAAGCGGACGAGAGTCTGGGCTTGGCTGGCCGAACAAACAGCCCACACTGGAGACGGCAGAAAGATTCCGCATATCTTAAGACATTTTGATCAGATTTGCCTGCAGCCCACACTGGAATGCATGAAATGAAGTTTTTTTTATTTATTATTTAGGCTATGTTAGGTTAATGACAATACTATGACTATTTTATTATACATGGAGTACAGTAAAAAAATATATATATACTTGCTAGGCTGCATGAACACACCCTATAAAACATAGCATCTGGCAGATTAAATCCTCTCATCACTAAAACTGACACTGATCAGAAAATTAAAAGAATTACCATAATTTTCTCATTAACAAAGATACAATTATAATACAAAGGATCAGAGAAGGCTTGGCCACCCCTCAGACAGGCTGCTCTCTGGGTATCTTCCTAGGTTCTGACCCTACTAGGGAGTTTTTCTTAGCCACACTTGTTCTCTCTTGCTCTTTGGGTTTCAGGCTGGTCATCTGTATAAGCACTTTGTGACACCTGTTGATGGAAAAAGTGCTGCATCAAATACATTTGATTTATTGATATTTGATAAGTGGGACTTACTGTCAGGCTTCTCTTTGGTCACACCACTCTGGGCCCTGAGAGACCTGGCTACCCTCACCACTTCCTGGACCAGAGAGAAGTCTGCTTCCTCCTGGGGGAAGTGCCAGTGTGCCTGACAGGAAGTAAAACAACAATAGGGAGAAGAGAGGGAGAGAGAGAGAGAGAGAGAGAGAGAGAGAGAGAGAGAGAGAGAGAGAGAGAGAGAGAGAGAG
>JACXGI010001281.1:43484-54282 GCA_016801175.1 Esox masquinongy | reverse complement strand
GAGAGAAGGGAAAAAAAGATAGGGTGGGAGTGAGAGAAGAAAAAAACAACAATAAGCTGAAGTAGGGAAACCCAAAACAGAACAGACAGCACCGCATTCTCCCCATGACATCGCCGTACTCTCCCCATGACATCGCCGTACTCTCCCCATGACAACGCCGTAGTAAAAGTCTCATGCGTTCCTGATAATCATCACCGATACCGAGCCAGCAGGACTTAAGTGCATAGCTACTTGCTCCCTAATTTCACAGATACAGAACGGCTGTGGTATAGGCTATCAACCTTACAGTGACACGGACACACACTCAGTAGCCAGTTTATTAAGGAAACCCGATTGTTGACAAAAATGGATCCTTCCTCCAGACGGTTCCACGGCTGTGGCTTGGTACACGCAGTATGACAGCAGGCAGTGAGGCAGCAGGCAGTGAGGCAGCAGGCAGTGAGGCAGCAGGCAGTGAGGCAGCAGGCAGTGAGGCAGTTACAGTTTGACTGGACGTCAGAATGGCAGAATTAGCAACCCAAGTGTGACGTGAGTGTTGATGTCAGAAGCGCCATTTCCAGTACTGCCTGCCCAACCTGGGGATTTCACACACGACAGTGTCTCGGGGTTACTGAGAGCGGTGCGACAAACGAAACAGTCAGCTGCAGATCTCTCTGGGGAACACAGCCGGTCGACAAGAAAAGGGAGGGAATCATGCATGCTAACAAGCAGGCCAGATTCATGCAAATAACCGTCCGGTATAAAAGCTGTGTACAGAACAGTACCTCGGGAACGAACGAACGCACGCACGCACGCACGCACGCACACTTTATGACAACTTATAGAATCCCACGTTCTGAAGAATTCAGGCTGTTCTGGAGGCAAAGATGTCCGACCCGGGAAAAGATTCACCTAATAAACTGCCTATTGTAGTGTAGACGACAGGGTGTCTTGATGTGTTCTACGCACTAAATACTCATGTCTCACCAGGTGTGCTGACTGTGGGTAAGGCTGCAGACACAGGCTGGTCGTGACACCATCCCCTCCCAGGCCGCTGAGTGGGCGGAGCCTCTGCCACAGCTCCTCGGTGAGGAATGGCATGAAGGGCGAGAGCAGCGCCAGGGAGACGGTCACACAGTGGAAGAGCACACTGCCAGACACCTGGGCCTCTCCATGGCCGACCCCGCTGTCCGCCGCGTTGACCTGGCCCGACGCCACGCCTCCACCGGCCTGCTGGGTCAGCGCCGGCTTGATACACTCCTACAGGCAGACAGAGAGCCACTTGAAAGAATCAACGAAAAACGACAGGCAGAGGCATGATGCATGTCTGAGAACTGTCTCGTCCAACATGGCCTTGCTGTCGAGAGAGAGGCCACCACAGGCAGGCCTGGCTCTACACAGAAGACATTATACTGTCCACAACGAGGCAGAAACAGAGATGCACAACCTTACAGGCACATTTCCTACAGATCCCACAGACTGTGAAAATAAACATTGGTAAACTCCAACGTCCTCAAAGTGAAATACTTGAATGTGTCCTGTGAACCCCAAGTCGCAAATGATTAAACCTTGGCCAGGACAGGGTTTCCTCACCAGGTAGATGTCACAGAGGCTGTGGAGCCAGAAGGAGTGGAGGGCAGCCGTGACGGAGTGGAGCTCATAGCTGTCAAAGCCCTGCTCACACTGGAGAACCGTGCTGTACAGCCTAGAACACACCCACCGGTCTATACTGCTCAAAGGAGCAGTCTGGAAAGACAGAGAGAGGCAGAGAGTTGAGAGAGAGGCAGAGAGATGAGGGAGAGGCAGAGAAATGAGAGAGGCAGGGAGAGGAAGAGAGATGAGGGAGAGGTAGAGAGATGAGAGAGGCAGAGAGATGAGAGAGGCAGAGAGAGGTAGAGAGATGAGAGAGAGGCAGAGAGATGAGAGAGAGACAAAGGCAGAGAGACAGAGAGAGGCAGACAGAAAGAAAGAGACAGTTAGAGAGAGATAGAGAGATAGACAAAGAGAAACAGAGAGTTAGTGGAGAAGACAGTTCATTTTCTTTGTGGACAATATTTACAAGATACATTTCCAGCTACTACAGCGTTTGGGATTGTCAGCACTGTAGACTCATGCCAACAGATCAGTGGTTATTGTGGTCTGGCTCCTAAAGTTTTCCACAAAGGATTATCTGTGAATTTTGGTTATACCGTTGATGTGACATCCCTGATTGAAAGCCACCCTGCAGGCATGTGTGTTAGCCGCCGGCTTGTTAATCCACTGCACCCCCGCAGACACTCAGGGAACATATGACCCATTACCTGTTCCAGTGGCTGTAGCTCCGCCCCCCTGTCCCTCAGCACACCCAGGGTGAACCGAACCGTCTGCCACATCTTGTTACAGAAGTGCCTGCAACTCAGGACCTGGGACACAGACAGGCTGATGTCCTCACCTGGGGGGAGACAGACAGACAGACCGACCGACCGACATATAGGCAGGCAGACAGGCAGGCAGACACGTTAGCAAGGGAGATTTTGATATTGTAGAGTGACATTAAAAACCTGCCCAGGTATGAATGCGATTATTGTGGAGCTGGTTTTAAACTTCAAAACGTCCAAACTAGATGGGCTACTGCCAAGAGTAAAATAACAGAATAAAGAGTGAACTGGTGTTTGCCCTTTTTCTTTCTCCAGACGAAATGCCTGAGGAGAAAAGCACTCACCCTGGGCCTTGTATGAGCAGAGGGCAAAGCGCAGCGCGTCTGTTCCACACTCGGGAATCCCCTTAGGGAAGTCCTTACTCTGCCCCAGCAAATGGAGGGGAAAAGAGAGAGAAAGAGAGATTGAAACAGAGATAGAAAGAAAGAGAGGGGAGTCAGGGAGAGATCACAGAGGATGTAATGAACCCATCCAATCAGACAGAACAGAAACTCTACAAATAACTAACGGGACAAGGAAGGGAGACAAGCGAAGGTGACGAGGGAGGGAGACAAGCGAAGGCGACGAGGGAGGGAGACAAGCGAAGGCGACGAGGGAGGGAGACGAGGGAGGGAGGGAGTTGAGGGAAGGAGGATGGAGACGAGGGAAGGAGTTGAGAGAGGGAGATGAGGGAGGGAGGAAGGAGATGAGGGAGGGAGGCGAGGGATGGAGACAACGGAAGGAGGAAGGAGACGAGGAAAGGAGTCAGGGGAGGGAGACGAGGGATGGTGCTGGGCAAGTGACTGACCTGTGCTTCCATGGCAACCACGCTCTCACGAGGGTCAAGGTTACCCTCCTTCACTTTTTCTAGGAGCCTCTGAGAAGACAAAAGAAAAAGAGCAAAGGAGAGAGAGGGAAAAAGTGAAAGAGAGATGTAGTAGTAATGGGTGGGTGGAAGATGGAGAACGAAAAAGAGACAGGCATGTAAAAGAAGTATACAGCAAAGAAACAGACAGAATGAGAGAGCAGCTCCACTGATTGTCCAGAGCAGCCTATCACTCTAGAGTTTACTGAGGCATGAATATAATCCTCAACTTTCTGTTTTTACAGCCCAGAACAACATCATCAATTCTGGGGCAGCGCCGTCATTCCAGCACCCTCAGGATTTATCAGCTAGCTCATCTTCCCTAGGATAAACTGTGTTGCTACTCATAAAAATGAATGGATCTCCTGTGTGTGTGTGTGCGTCCGTGTGTGTGTGTGTGTGTGCGCGCGTCCGTGTTTGTGTGCACCTCCAGAGAGATGCCAGAGATGACATCTAAAGGGTCGATGACATTTCCCAGAGATTTACTCATCTTCCTGCCATGCTTATCCCTCACCAGAGAATGGAGGAGCACCTGAGGTAAAGGGGGAGGGAGTGAGGTAGAGAGAAAGATATTCAGTGCTTTAGCCTTGGTTATCAGATACTAGTGTTGTTAATATCAGACACTTTAATAGCAAACGTGGTTAATGTTAATATCAAAAGATGTGATACTTAATATGATACACTGTAGTTATACACTGTTATCGTTAATATCAGACACGTTAGTGTAAATACTAGACAGTGTTATTGTTAATATTGTAAATATCAGACACATTATTGTAAATATCAGAGAGTGTTATCGTTAATATCAGACAATGTTAGCGTTAACATCAGAGAGTGTTAGCGTTAACATCAGAGAGTGTTAGCGTTAACATCAGAGAGTGTTGGAGTTAACATCAGAGAGTGTTGGAGTTAACATCAGAGAGTGTTGGAGTTAACATCAGAGAGTGTTGGAGTTAACATCAGAGAGTGTTGGAGTTAACATCAGACAATGTTAGCGTTAACATCAGACAATGTTAGCGTTAACATCAGACAATGTTAGCGTTAACATCAGACAATGTTAGCGTTAACATCAGACAATGTTAGCGTTAACATCAGACAATGTTAGCGTTAACATCAGACAATGTTAGCGTTAACATCAGACAATGTAAACGTTACCATCAGACAATGTAAACGTTACCATCAGACAATGTAAACGTTACCATCAGACAATGTAAACGTTACCATCAGACAGTTTCAGACACTGTAGTTGTAAATATGAGACACTAATCAACTGGCAACTATCTTATCAACTAAGCTACCTGCTTAAAGGGCAGCTGTCCAGTCAACTCTGTTCCCAGCATTACCATCCTGGCTACCCAGAAGAAAATGAGATCACTTCCTGTCTCCAGTATGGTGTTTGGGTAGAACTGCCTCAGGTCACTCGTCTGAGGGGAGATATTTGTCATGGACAGAACATGTCAAGTCAAGGACAAGGCGGGGAGCGTTTCACAGGAAGTACTGGTGAAGCATGTCACGTCAGTCGTAGGCAACACAATGTTTACGTCCACAGGGAGTGACAGATATGGAGGGAACAGGAGGCCGGTACCTGTTGTGGCCAGCCCAACATGGCGAAAGGGAAGAGCCCTGAGGAAAACCAGGTGTCCAAAACGTCAGGGTCTGACCAGTGGCATGGGGGGATAGTAAAGGGAGAACAAATGTCAATACACATTTGGTCAAGCCCCATCTGAGTATCTTCTGGAAGCTACATGGCCACCAGAGGGCCTTTGGCGTCAGTAGTTGTTCAATGGCTTTAAATGCTGCAAAAGGGATCTTAAGGCAGAGAGGAAGGCATGTTAAGGAACCTCACCCTGAGTCAGTGTAACGGAGTCAGGTGTCACTCCGTATTTCACAACGGCGCGTTCCCTGGCCTCTGTCTGGCTCCGCCCCCAGACCCAGAGTTCCTGCAGGAACGAATAGGAAAGCCAGTCAGCGTGGTTCATAACACACCACTGTGAGCCTCTAAATGCATCGGCTGAAATGTGTGACAGCGCTTGAGAGAACGTGAAATCCATCTTGAAAAACAGCAGCATCCCTGAGCACTCATTATGGTAATGGCCGAGTGTTGTGGAGTTCTCGTGGGTATGTTAAACTCTTGACGTACGAAAGCAAAACAGCTTTGAAGTATAGCTTCACTGCTACAGCCAGATTGACTGATAATGACTCACTAAGCCCCACCTCCTCTGTATTTGCAGAACCAGGAAGAGACACTCGATAGGCTGGAATCTGGTGACCCCACCAAAGCTGCCTGGAAATGCACCAGTCACTGATGAGGACGACACAAACAGACAGGCCGTTGTTAAAATAACATAAGTCATAACAAAGACTCTTTCATAACAGGAGAGGTCAGAGGTTCAAGACAACACAGTGATGGCAGGGCGTGGTGTTGCTTAGCACTGGCGTCAGTCAAGCAGCAGTAAGATCAGAAACAGACATGTCTTTGAGTCTCTCACACGTCTCACCATTGTTCCCAGATCAACAAAAAGGATCTACTGCATCATACATGGAACGTTCCAGATGCAATGTTTCATTCTTCCTAACTGTGGGAATCTTCCAGACAATTTGTTTTCCAAACCAGTGAATTTTGCCTCCACACTGACCTGATATTAGAGAGCCAGCTCTTCCAGGTTTTGGTATAAAAGTGTGGGATTATTTCTAACTGTCGCTCATCCACTGCCTGAGAGAGTAAGAAAGGATGGATGGAGACAGGGAGAAGAGAGAGAAAGGGGAGGAAGAGAGGGAGAAGAGAGAGAAAGGGGAGGAAGAGAGGGAGAAGAGAGAGAAAGGGGAGGGAGAGATGGGTGAAGACAGGGAGAGTCAGTGTCATGCATTACATCCACTTCATTAACTCAAATGAGCCAGACCGGCCCTCTGACCTACATGGGCCCTGGTTAAAGACCAGCCCTCTGACCTACATGGGCCCTGGTTAAAGACCAGCCCTCTGACCTACATGGGCCCTGGTTAAAGACCAGCCCTCTGACCTACATGGGCCCTGGTTAAAGACCAGCCCTCTGACCTACATGGGCCCTGGTTAAAGACAGGCCTTCTGACCTACAGTACATGGGCCCTGGTTAAAGACAGGCCTTCTGACATACAGTACATGGGCCCTGGTAACAAAATGAACACACTATGGTGGGAATGGGGACCTAAATGCAAGGACTACAAGAGAAACAGAAACTCTTTACCTGTATGGCTCTCTGGGCCATCTCTTCACAACGCACAAACCACTGCTTCTTCAACAAAGGCTCAATAACATCCCCAGAGCGGCTGAAAGACAGGCAAAACATGTTAGGTTGGAGAAGTGGGACAGGAAACAAAATTCTGACATTTTCACTTTTACTAAGGGAGAGAGGACAGTCATTTCTAACTTACTGTCATGATTATTTTACTGTCCATTATAATTAAAGAGGGATGGATGAAGAGGAACAGTGGAGAAGGTGAAGACGGGTACTGAACTATGGTCCCGCCAGGAGTGTCCCACTGGGACACTGCTCCACACCCACTTTCTCTATGTGCTGTTATTCAGTTCATATCGGGTTCTACATTCCCAAAGGCCAGTTTAAATGAACAGCAGGTAGCCTGTATCTCATGTAAGCATATATCAGATTAATGACTTGACTTAATCAAACCAGGCTATTAAATAACTGACACACATGATTGGTTTTTGCCAGCCACTATGAATAAAAAAACAATCCTTCTTGTGTGTACAATAACCCCTTTTCACTGCAAAAAGTATCATGCTTTTGACCTATCCCAGAATGTGGGTTTAATTTAACACAGCATTACCTTTGATCATTCATACACTGTTCATGTCAAGAGAGAGACAGGATAACAAACAGTAGTGAAAGAGACACAGTACAAAAAATCAGTCAGTATGAAAGACAGACCGTATGAGAGAGGCAGTGGATGTATTTAGTTGAATGTGTCGCCCTCTACCTGCAGATGGGTAAAGACATGGCGTGATCCTCCTTCCCTCTGAAGAGCTTCTTCTCTCGAAGTGCATCTATCACATGTTCTCTGGCGTCAAAGCGCTTCACTCCCTGAGAAGAGAGCGGTAGAGAAAGATAAGCTCCCTCTGAGAAAGTTACCTCAGTTATGAGAGGCTTTACAGTCCATCCAGAGACAGACAACATTTTTAGGCTGACGGTATCTACTGTACCTCCAGCCATTGGCCACAGAGAGGGGTCATGGCGCCATCTCCTCCAATCACTGTAAGGCGAGGAAGAGAGTGTCTCTGGGAAAGCAGGAAGTCAGTGTGGTCGTGAGCTGGAGTGACCTTTACAGCCCCTTAGAAGGAGGGAAGGAGAAAAGGAGAGACATTAAATGAGATAGAGAGACAGCGAGGCAAGAGAGAGAATATGGAAAACAGGTAAATAAGAGATTTTTTTTTAGATGAATTATTAGAATCTTTGATTCTGATCACACGAACACAGCCCCTAACATGACCGGCTGTTGTTCGACCATCACTGTTAGAATTATAGTTAAAGTACCTGTACCCAGCTCCATGTCCACCATCGTATCCGTGATGATGGGTACGAGTCGGTCGGTGAAGGGGTGTCGGCAGCGCTTACCATGAACTGCCTGGAAGACCCAACGAAATAAAATAAAACGGCGACCGAATGCCATTAAAACAAGTCCCAGGCAAAAGAGAATCCCCCAACGTCTCCCAGTAAGTCACACTTATACTGTATCAAAACAAGAGTTCGACAATGAAACAGCTCAGTGTTTCTGAGCTGCAAGACCTAAAGCCGGATGTGTGGATCCCTTGGCAGCCAGGTCTACTGGCCTGATAACGGGGGTCCTCTGGATGTACAGCGATGGCCACATCTCCCAGCATGGTCTCTGGACGAGTGGTGGACACTCTCACCTCCCCATCTGACACGGCGTGGAATGGGTTTCAAGTTTTATTTGTGCAACAACAACAGACATTACAGAGCAAATAATGTAGATGTAAAATGGAAGACGGTATCATTTCCACTCACCCTGACCGTCTAAAGGATAAGCAAAGGTAAAGATGGTCCCAAACTCCACCTTCTTTTGGTAACCAGGAACTGACAGCAGCGTCTTTCCTGATAGCTGCTTAGAGTCAACCTGCAAACAACATCAAAAGATCTTTCAAAATAAAAGCCAGGGGAAAAAAGTCTTGTGGGCCAGTTCTCCAAATTCAGATTAAGCAAAATTCAGGACTATAATTCTGAATGAAGATTCTGCACTAAAATTGTTTACTAGTCCAGAATTAGGATTATTAGATCAGACAGCAGACTGACCTCTGTGTCAGAGACGGCAGACTGACCTCTGTGTCAGAGACGGCAGACTGACTTCTGTGTCAGAGACGGCAGACTGACCTCTGTGTCAGAGACGGCAGACTGACCTCTGTGTCAGAGACGGCAGACTGACCTCTGTGTCAGAGACGGCAGACTGACCTCTGTGTCAGGGACGGCAGACTGACCTCTGTGTCAGGGACGGCAGACTGACCTCTGTGTCAGAGACGGCAGACTGACCTCTGTGTCAGAGACGGCAGACTGACCTCTGTGTCAGAGACGGCAGACTGACCTCTATTTCAGAGACGGCAGACTGACCTCTATTTCAGAGACGGCAGACTCCAGAACACAGCTCCAGTTCACAAGCCTCTCTGAGCGATAGATCAGACCAGAATCACACATTCTGACAAAGGCCTCCGTCACAGCATTGCTGAAACCCTACAAATACACAAATAGACACAGACAGCAAACAGACAGACACAGACACACACAGACACACTCAAACAGGAGTGACAAAGGAAGAAAGCAGTGAGCCGGTGATGCAATCATCAAATCATGTTACTAGTATTACAATAATGAGTAGTGAATTATTATACTGAAACTGTTGTGGTGCTAAAATGCTGCTATAATGCTGTATATAATGCTGTATATAATATTGCAATACTGTTCTCTATAATATAGTAATAAATATGTATATGATATACTGTAGTTGTGTGATTATAGTTGTGTGATCATACTATGTATAATAACATTGTAATAGCTGTGTAATAACACTGTATATAATAATGTTGTAATAGGAGTGTAATAACACTGTATATGATAACAGTTATAGGTGTAATAGCACTGTATTACCGGATCCATGGTGAAACAGGCTCTGCTCCAGTCCAGAGACGCACCAAGTTTCCTCAGCTGATGGTAGATCTCATCTCCTTTACTTGAGACACAAACATGGGATTGTATTAACTCTCAGGTAGACATGCAGTATATCTACTAAATGTGATTAAACTCATTAGAGAGAAAAGCACTGCCTCACAGAAGAGAGGGAGAGGATTAAGGTAAGAGATTCAATTCACCCATGTGTCAGTTAAACACCCAAGGTTCAATTGAAATGTTACCTCCTCTTTTAACTCAACCACTTCAAATTGGAGGTGAGCTGATGCTGTGACATAATCAGGGACAGACTAACAGATGTATTCTTGTTCTGCCAGCTGGATTTGATCTGGCATCCATTCGGTTACTAGTCAGAAGCTCTGGCCACATGTCAGCAGTAGAACAGAGGGAAAAAATAAGGAAAATGATGAAGAGACAGAGAGAGACCTCATACTCACCTCTTCTTCCACTTCCACACCTCCTGTAGAAACTGCTCCCTACTGAGATCTTGTCTTCTCTTCCCGTGTTCCCTGAACAACATCCTCTCCACCACCGTCTGAGGGACAGACCAGGAGGATGAACACAGGATAACTGACCCCAAATTTCACCCGATGGACTGAAGAGGTTCAAAGGAAACAACATTAACAGGATCATCCGTCTGAAACGAACATCCGTCTAAAACAAACATCCGTCTAAAACAAACATCCGTCTGAAATGATCATCCATCTGAAATGATCATCCGTTGGAAAAATCCCACCTGGTAAAACAATCTTTCGTTCAAAAGGAAAAAATAAAGGCGTGGAAAGATTCTGTTCTAAACGTCCTGGTTGAGCGGGCAGTCTGGTAACAACCAGAACAGCACCGGATGTGCTGGAAGACTCACATCAGAAAAATAGGATATAATTAAAAAATAAAAGGCTAAAAAAAGACAAACATGAGTGACAACTGATTACAGCCCATTGAAACAGACATAGAAGTGACTTCCCCTCCCAAAATACCTGACCTCATTTTGATTGGGATTTGTAAGTGTCTAAGAAGATGTAAGATCACTTTTTCAGAACAGCATGTTTTAAGAAGAGCAGCATGGCCTTTTGAATGGGGGATCAGGTGACTGTTGGAGAGACAACCTTTAGGGCTGTAAAAGAACATGCAAGGAGAATGGACAGCCAGGTGAGGAAGAGAACATGGACAGCCAGGTGAGAAACAGAGAACATGGACAGCCAGGTGAGGTGGTGAGACACTGTACCTGTGTGGCAATACCAGCATGATCACAGCCTGGTACCCAGAGCACTTTGTAGCCCTGCATCCTCCTCCTGGTAGAACAACACATTCCATCAGATCTCATAAACCAAGTCAAACACATTAGCCATTCAGTTAGATCTCTTAAACCA